>NW_021026037.1:494403-538083 GCF_004153795.1 Camellia sinensis
AAAAGAGAGAAGATTATAAGAGACTCACCTCTTATAGAGAGAATTATATCTAATTTTGTATTTAATTTCTTATTCTTAATGTCATTATATTATCTCTGAATAAATTAGAGTTGCTCTCGTAGCTCCTTTTAAAGAAAATTAATTGGTGGGCTTGGGACAATTTCATTTCTTATTGGTCAAGACTATTATGATTGATAAAGACGAACTTTCAGATTTGGAACAAATCGTGCTAGTGTTAAGAGTGTGAGTTCGAATTTCTATATACGAATGAGTGCGTTGACTTATTTGCTAATATAGTTGAGTGGCCCTATTATTAATCAATCACCTAAGAGTGACATCTGAAACCTTACTCCTTATAGGGTTACCTCTTTAGAAATTACATCCTCTATGATAGGGCTTTTTTTTTTTTTTTTTTTTTTGAACTCTAAATAAGTTGACAAAATGTTTAGCAAAAAAAGTAACAACATAAAAATCATGTTTTATTTTACCGAAATGATTTAGCTGATTAACTAAGTACTAATTTTTTTTTTGTAAACATAAAATAAAAAACACATTTTTTTTTAAATTTTATTTTATGTCCAATAATTACATATATACAAGAGTGACCACAGTGACATTTGTGAATATTAATTTTTTTTAAATATATTATTTAATTTTTTTTTAAAAAATAATGTTTTTACAAGGTATATTCAAATGATCATATTTCTTTGAACGATTATGTTTTTTTAAGATTGTCATATTTCTCTAACAACTAATTTTTTTTTTTTCAGGTATAATTATTTATTCATTCATTTCCATCAATTTAAATCCTATTTCTCAACCATAATTCTTTTCTAAAATTCAATATTTCCTGGAAAAAAAACAATAATAATATAAAATTTAAATGAAGATATTACTTATACTTAAGCCTTTCACATGAAAGGTATATATATTAAACGGATTTTTATATGAAAAAATTACTCATAAATGCTTATTATGGGGAAATGTTAGTCCATTTAGTCTTAGATTTTTTTAATGAAACCAAATAGTCCTTTTATTTATGGTAATGTTATATTTATTTGATTTCGTGATTTTAGAATTTAACTTGTTTTTGCCCTTAATTTGTGATTTCATTTTGATGTTCCCTGGTGTTTGGGTGTGTGTAGATAAGTATGGTCTACATTTTTATTGTTTTTAGGAGATTCGTGAGTGATTGGGGATAGGTGATGTTACCTGCTTTGGGTGATGTTACCTGTTTTGGTCTAGACATTTTTATTTTTTGAGGTTGATCAAACACCATAAAATACACTTGCAAACGCATTACCACACATACAGGACCCCAAATGGAGGAACGCACCCTAACACAAACCGGACTGACAACAGCATGACAGCATCTCTAAATTGAATTGGCGCAACACACCATACCATCAACAAAATCAACCCAACTCACAACTATAACCCTAAAAGAAAAATCCAAACGCCACACTGCCATCTAAAACATTGTGATGATTTCAAACATCCACATTATGATGATTACAAACGAATCAAACTCCAATTAGTATATATGTTTAACAGGCAACCACACTTTGTTCTATGCACCAAATATACAAAAAAACAATATAACAACGTCGTCACACAAATGACACGAACAACGACGCTGACCAACAGTTGATGTGAACACGCTGGTGTTACATCCACACCGCCAATTGCAAGTCAAATGGCTCGATGCCCACGCGAAAATGACTTTGAAGGCATGTTTGTTTGGGTGGATTATGAGCTTGGGATTGGACAATAGTCCAATAAAATTATTAATTCCGATGTTTGGTTAAACAATTGAAGTACGAGGACTAATTATTTATAAACTTGACTTTAGTTAAGATAGGATACATAATCCAACGGATTTCGTAATCCCAAAGATTAATTAGTCATGAGAGCTAATACAGTCCGCCCAAAACAAACATGGCCGAAATGTACATAAAAGGGGGATTTTGCTTTTCTAAGGTTTGGGGGAATTCGCAATGTTATTATGGAATGACGATAAAGTTTAACGTTGCCATTTTAGGTTATGCAAAGAAATGGGGTGATGATCAACGTTGTACATTGGGATGGAAACCCAGAACTTTCCATTTCGTCTCATTCGTTTTGATCGCCATAGAAGGAACCAAAAAATGCAACAATATGATTTTGGCAATTTGGTAACTACAATATCACCTAAAAACGCACATTTATCCTAACATATGCCCACTGCATGCGTTGATTTCATGAAACGCCAATGTAAATTAACATTGAAATGGGGAACTTTTCATGCTACAAAAAATAAAGGCAGATTAATGGTTTAAAAATATCTAAAAATTTGGATTTAATGGGTGTTTCTTTTTTATATTCAACTTCCTAAGAAACTGTTTTATGTTGAATAATTAAAATATGCTTGTTCGTTTAAGGATAAAACTACTCTACTACCTCCTATTCCAACTGACTGTCAATTGCCAATTTTTGGTCACCAACCTTTAGTCGCCGATGAACTACCGTTGGTTGCAAATGAACATTATTCTGAAATGACTTTCTAGCAAAGTGAAATTTCAGTAAACTAGCATAATGAAATTTTCCAACGACTTTTTTGACAAAGTGAAATTTCACCCTACTTTTAGTCCAGTGAAATTTTATTGATTTTTAGAAACAAAAAACACAATAATTTTTCTTGAGTTAGCAGCAGTTATATGAATGAAATTTTTATTTGTGTTAGCACAATTGAATTTTCCTGTGTAAACCTTAAAACCTAGCCAAAATATAATGAAATTTCGCAGGTAATTGAATGGTTAAAAGTAAAAAAAAAATGAAAGTCAATTAAATTTGCTCTTGTTGGCCACCATTGTTTTTTTTAAGGGTTAATCCATAGGGGATGTTATCGGTTCAACTCTCCTAAGGAGAGTTTCATTAAAGGGTTTGTAAAGCACTTGGTGCTTTGCAAATAAGTGGACGAGGCAACTCCCATATGTGCTAATCTAACATTAACACTAACTTTTTTTTGCAGATAAATTTTAAATTTTTTTTTTTTTACTTTCTAGTTAGTGCAAATTCACTGAGGTAGGTGAAAGTTTCATTGACTTTTATCTGAATCTAGTAAAATTGACCAGGTCAGAGAAATTTCATAACATTTAGGGATTGTTTTGAGATGTTTTTTAATAAGTGGATTACTTTTTGACTTTTTATGAAATATGGGTTGGTTTGAAGTGATGTGGTAGAGAAGGTGATACGACTTAAATAAAATGATGTGACTTAAATAGGATAGTATTTTTGACGTTTTAGAAGATGCCAAACCTGCCTTAGTCTAGGTCAATGAAATTATCTTGATTACTAACTTCGACGATATCATGTATTTTATAATGTGACCATACAACCTCAGGTGATATGTGTAATTTTAAAAATATAAGCTATTAATGGTAATAGATAAAACATCAAGGGTATTAGCAGCAATTTATTCAAATTATTTTAAAGTACCGAATAAACATAAACGAGTAAAGTGATGCTAAACTCAATTTAGGAAACCAAAATGGCGTAATAACATCATCTTCAAAAAAATTTTAGTATGATTTAAGGAGCACCATGGGTAGTCTTTGGTTTAATTTTGGAGTCGTGGATTCCAATTAAAATTTTTTTTTAAATTCATGAACTAAACACACAATTTAAAATTCAATTAAAAAATTATTTAAAACTCATAATAAAAGACACAACTCCAAAACTTTAATTCAATTTTTTTTTTCTTTCAAAACTACGTAATCAAACTCTTTTTCAAAACTTTATTTAAAAAAAAGAATTCAAATTTTTGTTTTAATTTTGTTCTTTAATAAATTATTTTTTATTTTTTTGGAAAAAAATATAAAAATTTGCAAAATAAATATTTTTAGTTTATTTTTTATTTTTGAAGAGAAATATTTTTATTATTTTTTTGAAAAAAAGTATTTGTGTTATTTTTTTTAATGTATTGTCCAAATAATTTGCCAATGATTTAGATAGATATGAGAGATTAAAATTTTTTTAAAATTTTAAAAATTAAATATTTAAAAAATTATCTGAAATATTAATAAAATAAATAAAAATTTAAATAAAAAATGTTAAATTTTTATAATATTAAAATTATTAAAAAAAATACAAACGCACACATGTAATAAATACAACCCGTTAAAAAAAATATTCACATAAAAAATATTTTCCTAAAAATAAATATTAAGTAAATTTTTAATATTTAAAAAATATAAATCTCAAAATTTTTTATAATATAACTCAAATCAAAACCTCAAATACAACTCAAAACTCTTTTTAATAGTCAACAAATCTTTCAAAAATTCATAACCACAACAAATTTCTACATTCTTCCGAACGCACTTGTTAGGTCCTTGATTGTCAAATCAGATACAAAACGCTTGCGTTGTTAAATTTGTTTATTTTTCAGTGTTTTTGTTCTTCCCGCTGCGACGGGCGGACAATTGACGCTCAAGGCGGAAGTTTGTGGTCTCTCAAGTATATTGACAGTCTGTAAAAAGTACCTGGAGTGCGTATTTTGCGCTCGAGCGGATCATTGTGTTTTCAACACCGTATTTTGTTGAAAGCTGCTCGAGCAGGATGTTAGGCCCTCGAGCGGAGATGGTGGATTCAGGATTCCTATTTATATCTTTTAGGTTGTTTTTAGGACTATTTTCTAAATCTTATTCAAGAGTCCTAGGGTTTGTTTGGGGTGTTCTTCTGGAAGTTTTGTTGAGTTTGTCCTTGATGTTTGACAAGAGTTTTCACTCGTGATCTAAAATACATACATCAAGGAGTTTGGTTACTTTATCTCTTCAAGAGAGAGTTTCTCTTCGGTGGATTTCGAAATTCTAAGCGTAATAGTTTTCAAAAGGCGTTTGATTCTATATGTGAGTGAGTTGTGGAATAACTTTTCACGATTGATCAGTTTCGAGACGAAGTCGTGGAAAAAGGTTTACAAGAAGATTCGAGACAGAATTGATGGTTGGGTAATTTGTATGATTATCTTTGTAATCTTTTTAACTTCAGTAGTGGATTGATTAGTGGCTTTCGCCGTGAATTGTTTTAATCACACGTTGAGGTGTCTAATTGTGGTTTTTTTTCCACGTAAAAATCGTTTTGTGTCGATTTATTAATTATTCTAAAAAACAAACACTCTAAAATCACTTTTCGTAAGTGTTGTTGATTTACGATTGTGTGTTTTGGATTTTGGGATTTGGAATTTTTAATCTTGGTCTAATTCACGGAATCACTTAAAGATTTTCAAACTCAAAATCATAAATCAATACAACTCAACTCAAATTATGAATTCTAAAAACTAAACCAAACGGATGTGTTTTGTCCTCCTAATTTAGGGTCAAAAATATGCTCATTTGCCAACTCGATTTGCAATGCTAACTGAGGGTTACATTGAATTGTGATTTGAAATTTGTAATTCGCTTTCGAAACGTTCCACTCCGCTATAATTAATAACACATTATTTTTTTATTACTTTTAAGAAATATCAAAAGTAAAATAAAGTGTGAAAAGAGACTTAAGCCCCGTTTGTTTCGTTGGATAATAAAAATGGAGGATATAATATGATGTGGATTTAGTAGGATATATAATGAAAGTATATAAGTTTGGATAGTAAATATTCCCAGATCATGTTTGTTGACTTGAATTATATAGATTGGATATATGTTTGCTGTTGTTTTACCAAAATATATTGTGGGATATACAACGTACTAAGAAATACATAAAATTAAAATAAATTAAATTAAAAGAATAAGAATTAAGAAAAATAAGTATAATTCAAAGTAATAGATCTGGTTCTATTGTATGCTATTATTCTAATATTTATCCCCTCATAATAAATTATAATTAAATAAATTAATATTATATTTATATTAAATTCAAATTTATATTATTAAATTCAATAATATATATTAATTATTAAATTAAATTAAATTCTAAAATAATACAATTTAATTAAATATATAATAAATTAGATTATCAATAATTTTATATTAATCAATATTAATTCATAAAATTATTATTATTAAATTATATTTATATTAAGATTCAATTCATAATATTATTTAACTTTAAATTAAATTAAATAATATTATATCATATTATATTAATAATTGCAAAATTTGTATTAAAATTAAATAATATTATATTAATTAAATTAAATTCAATAATATTTATAATTAAATTAAATTCAATAATCTCTCATGAATCAAGTAATGGGAGAAAATGATCAAGAATGGAGCGATGAACCACCCATGGGAGATGGGGATGCTTTTACGACCAACTCTCAGCAACCAGATCTTGAACGCTAGCAGACAGAATGTATGGGTAAAAAAAAAAAAACAAGGGGGTCCCATTACAAGACTGCATAATAATAATTTTTAAATTATGTTTCTTGACTTTTACATTTTAAGATTTTCCACGAGACCCAATTAAGAATCACTCCAAGGTCGACATCAATAATTGCGCTCCAGAACAGAAGACAAAGTCGCATAGAAGATAAGGAGTTCTCCTCAGATATTAGGAAAAAATATTTGCACAGCCAAAGAAAAAACAAAAAAAGATTTTTGCAAAGATTTTGTGTCTGTAAGTTATTATGAGTCTGTCATTCATGTGATAAGGGTTTTCCTTCACTCACTCTTTAATAAAGTAGATATTTCTTATCTGCTTTATTAAAGAAAAGCTTGTGAAATCCTTATACGTGTCCTGTAATAATTTATAGTGTCAGAATTTTGTCAAAAAAAGAAGGATTGAATGATATGCGATGGGGACCAAAGCCAAGTACCCCGATATCATTACCTAATCTTTATTGATAAAAATTTTTTTAATAGTAACACACGTCCAAAGTCTGATGCATTTATGGCATAGATATTATTAGTCTAGAGTCAAGATATGAGTTATGACTAGGTTAATAGCCTTAGACCTTAAGCCTTTTAGACTTTGTTGTTTCTAGCCTTTTAGGCTTTTGTTTTTTGCCAAAACATTTGAAGTATTATGTTTTTGGATTGTATATACTAACTACTTGTGTATAAATTGGCTTTGCATGCCAACCGAGTGAAGTAGAATGAAAAACACACCCCTCACTCTGCGTTGTAAATTTCCAACCCTCTCAAAAAAACCTCTTAAGTGTATTAAGTTTCAAGAACAGTTTCGAGAGTCTTGTAATATAATCTTGTAAGTATAAACCTTTCTTTATAATAATGAAGTGTGAGTTAGTTTCTCTTTTTCGCTTAAATTATTTCGAAAAGGGTAACTCTTCTATTCTAAAAATTATTTTCTTTCTGGAAAAACTAAGTTTATGGAATGCTTGTTTGCTCATTAATATTGACATGCTTTGAACCTTCGTAGTATCTTTAATTTTTCTATTTTGTTACTGAGTGACCTTAGCTGAAGAGCCCGTGTAGCCGCTGTATCAGACACTATATAGTCGTGTCAGACCGCTGTAGAAGACACTGTGTGGCCGTGTCAGACCGTTGTAGGAGACACTGTATGGTCGTGTCAGACCGCTGTAGAAGATACTGTATGGTCGTGTCAGACCGTTATTGAAGACACTGTGTGGTCATGTCGGACCGTTGTAGGAGCTAACCGGAATCAATGTCGGGACAATTTACAAGGTCATGTCGGACTGATATAGCAGACACTGTGTGGTCGTGTTAGACCATTGTAGAAGACACTGTATGTTTGTGTATATAGGTTGCCCAAAGATATACATATATATATATATCGTGTCCTCAAAAGTCGTACCTCAAAAGTCGTGCCCAATATATCAAAAGTGGCGCATGACACTGTGGCTTCGAGTGTCGCGCGATTCAGGCTTTCGCTCCCGTTTGTCGTCTTCGTCTCTTCACTCTCTATTTAAATTGAGGCTGAGGCTGGATAGAGGCAGTGCAAAACAAACCATTTTGAAATCTCTTCGTTCGTTGAGAGCTGCAAACCCTTTCTGACATTTCCTGAAACACTCTACTTCTCTGAAACACTCTGCAACCCCTAACATAACACGGCCTCTTCTTCCCGTGGTCCGCTCACCCTTTTTCCAGATCTAAATGAGTCCACAATAGAGATAACCGATTCTGTCGCACTTGAAGCGCAACTAAGTGCCCCTGGACCGAGTGCAACTGCCTTTGCTCCGTTGAACTTTCCAATACTATTAGTGGAGCAAATAATGGCAGCACAAACGGACATTGAAGCCAACCATTTTACGCTGAAGTCGTGCTTGGAGACAGTGACTGCGATCTCCAAGTTGTCGCACTGACTGCAGAATAGAACTAATGAGGTGCACCAGTTAAATGCCCAACTCGCTCTGCTCCAGCGCATGTATAAGGATGCGCGAGTAGAGATATGCACACTCTTTATTTCATTTAAACATCACCAACTTGCCAATCCGTCCACTTTCCTCCACCATCAACGCCTTTCTTTTTATTTTTTATTCAATGGGTTATGATAATTTAATATAAATTTTGAATTGAATTTAATATAATATTATTTAATTTAATTTAATATAATATTATTGAATTTAATTTAATATAAATTTTGAATTTAATATAATATAATATTATTTAATTTAATTTAATATAATATAATATTATGAGGGCAATCTTGGAAATTACTTGTTATATCCCACAATATATTTTGTAAAACAAACATGCATAACATATATCCAATCTTATATATCAAGTCAACAAACATGACTTGGGGGATATACTATCCAATACTTATATCCTATTCATTATATATCCTGACTAAATCCCACATCATATTATATCCTCCATTTTATATCCAACGAAACAAACGGGGCTTAAGTCTCTTTCACACTTATTTTTACTTTGATATTTCATTAGAAGTAATAAAAAAAATTGTATTAATTATAGCGGAGTGGAACAGTTTCGAAAGCGAATTACAAATTTCAAATCACAATTCAAATTAACCCTCAGTTAGCATGCAAATCGGTGCAAATTGAGCGATATTTTGACCTTAATTAGGGAGGACAAAACACATCCGTTTGGTTTAGTTTTAGAATCATAATTTGAGTGTGGAGTTGTATTTTGAATTATGAGTTTTG
This sequence comes from Camellia sinensis, assembly GCF_004153795.1. Classification (NCBI taxonomy): domain Eukaryota; kingdom Viridiplantae; phylum Streptophyta; class Magnoliopsida; order Ericales; family Theaceae; genus Camellia; species Camellia sinensis. The sequence goes on from NW_021026037.1 coordinate 503,477, forward strand.
AGTTGTGAAAATCTTAAGTGATTCGTGATTAGACCAAGATTAAAAATATTCCAAATCCCAAAAATCCAAAACACACAATCTAAATCAACAAGCACTTACGAAAGTGATTTAGATTGTTTGTTTTTTAGAATAATTAATAAATCGACACAAACGATTTTTACGTGGAAAAAACCACAATTGGACACCTCCAACTGTGATTAAAAAACCACGGGCGAAACGCCACTAATCAATCCACTACTGAAGTAAAAAGATTACAAAGATATCATACAAATTACCCAACTCAGTCAATCTGTCTTCGAATCTTCTGTAACTCTTTTTCCACGACTTCGTCTCGGAACTGATCAATCGTGAAGTTGATTCCACAACCTCACTCACATATAGAATCAAACGCCTTTTGAAAACTATACGCTAGAATCTTCGAAATCCACCGAAGAGAACTCTCTCTTGAAGATAAAGTAACCAACTCCTTGATGTATGTATTTTAGATCACGAGTGAAAACTCTTGTCAAAACATCAAGGAAAACTCAACAAAACTCCAGAAGAACACCCCAAACGAAACCCTAGGACTCTTGAATAAGATTTAGAAAAGTAGTCCTAAAAACAACCTAAAAAGATATAAATAGGAATCCTGAATCCACGATCTCCGCTCGAGCGCCTAACATCCCGCTCGAGCAGCTTCAACAAAATACGCGTGTGAAAACACAATGATCCGCTCGAGCGCAAAATTACGCACTCCAGTACTTTTACAGACTTGTCAATATACTGAGAGACCACAAACTCCGCTTGAGCGTCAATGTCCCCGCTCGAGCGGGAAGAACAAAAACACTGAAAATAAACAAATTTAACAACGCAAGGTTTTGTATCTGGATTTGACAATCAAGGGACCTAACAAGTTGCGTTTCGAAAATAGAAATTTGTTTGGTTATGAATTTTGAAAAGAGTTTTGACTATTAAAAAGAGTTTTGAGTTGTATTTGAGTTTTTGAGTTTTGAGTTATATTATAAAAAAATTTGGATTTATTATTTTAAATATTTAAAAATTTACTTAATTTTATTTTTTTAGGGAAAATATTTTTTATTGTAATTATTTTTTTTAACGTGTGTTGTATTTATTACATGTGTGTGTTGTATTTTTTTTAAATATTTTAAATATTAAAAAATTTAACATTTTTATTTTAAATATTTTATTTTATTTTATTAATATTTCAGATATTTTTTTAATATTTAATTTTTAAAATTTTTAAAAAATTTTGAATCTCTCATATCTATCTAAATCATGACAAATTATTTGGACAATACTTAAAAAAATAACAAAATACTTTTTTCAAAAAAATAAAAAAATATTTCTCTTCAAAAATAAAAATAAACAAAATATTTTTTGAAATTTTATATTTTTTCCAAAAAAATAAAAAAATAATTTTAAAGAACAAAATTAAAAACAAAAATTTGAATTCTTTTTTTTTTAAATAAAGTTTTGAAAAGAGTTTGATTACGAGTTTTGAAAGAAAAAAAAAATTGAATTAAGTTTTGAGTTGTGTTTTTTATTATGAGTTTTAAATAATTTTTTAATTGAATTTTAAATTGTGTGTTTAGTTATGAATTTTAAAAAAAATTTAATTGGAATCACGACTCCAAAATTAAACCAAAGACTACCATGGTGCTCTTAAATCACCTAATAATTTTTTGAAGATGTGTTATTACGCCATTTTTGGGTTTCCTAATTGAGTTTAGCATCACTTTACTCGTTTATGTTTTATTTCGGTACTTTAAAATAATTTGAATAAATTGTGCTAATACCCTTGATGTTTTATGCTATTACATTAATAGCTTATATTTTTTAAAATTACACATCATCCCTGAGGTTTATGGTCACATTATAAAATACATGATATCGTCGAAGTTAGTAATCAGATAAATTTCATTGACCTAGACTAAGGCTAGGTTTGGCATCCTCTAAAAACGTCAAAAAATTACTATCCTATTTAAGTCACATCATTTTATTTAAGTCGTATCACCTCTCTACCACATCACTTCAAACCCAACCCATATTTCATAAAAAGTCAAAAAGTCCACTTATTTAAAACATCTCAAACAATCCCTAAATGTTATTGAAATTTCTCTGACCTGGTACAATTTTACTAGATTCAGATTAAAAGTCAATGAAACTTCACTGACTCAGTGAATTTGCACTAACTAAGAAAGTAAAAAAAAAAAAATTTAAAATTTATCTGCAAAAGTTAGTTGTTAATTGTTAGATTAGCACATATGGGAGTTAGCCTCTCCACTATTTGCAAAGCACCAAGTGCTTACCCCTTTAATGAAACTCCTCCTAGGGAGAGTTGAACCGATAACATCCCCCTATGGATTAAGCCCTAAAAAAATCATGGTGGCCAACAAGAGTCAAAATTTAATTGACTTTCATTTTTTTTACTTTTAACCATCAATTAGCTGCGAAATTTCATTATATTTTGGCTAGGGTTTAAGGTTTACACAGAAAATTCATTGTGCTAACACAATAAAATTTCATTCATATAACTGTGCTAACTCAAGAAAAAAATTATTGTGTTTTTTGTTTCGAAAATCAATAAAATTTCACTGACTAAAAGTAGGGGTGAAATTTCACTTTGTCAAAAAAGTCGTTGGAAAATTTCATTATGCTAAGTTACTGAAATTTCACTTTGCTAGAAAGTCATCAGAATAATGTCATTTGCAACCAACGGTAGTCATCGGCGACTAAAGGTGGTGACCAAAAATGGCAATGACAGTGGCAGTGGCAATAGGAGGTAGTAGAGTAGTTTTATCCTTAAACGAACAAGCATATTTTAATTATTCTAACATAAAACAGTTTCTAGGAAGTTGAATATAAAAAAGAAACACCATTAAATCCCAAATTTAGATATTTTAAACCATTTAATCCTGCCTTTATTTTTGTAGATTGAAAAGTCCCATTTCAATGTTAATTTACATTGGCGTTCATGAAATCAGCGCATGAGTGGCATATGTTAGGGATAAATGTGGTTTTTAGGTGATATTGTAGTTACCAAATTGCCCAAAAGCATATTGTTGCATTTTTTGGTTTCCTTCCTAGGCGATCAAAACGAATGAGACGAAATGGAAAGTTCTGGGTTTCCATCCCAATGTTACAACGTTGATCATCACCCCATTTCTTTGCATAACCTAAAATGGCAACGTTAAACTTGTACTCGTCATTCCATAATTAACATTGGACATCCCCCAAACCTTAGAAAAGCAAAATCCCCCTTTTAGTACATTTCGGCCATGTTTGTTTGGGCGGACTGGATTAGCATTCTCATGACTAATAATCTTGGGATTACGAATCCGTTGGATTATGTATCCTATCTTAACTAAAGTCAAGTTTAAAATAATTAGTCCGTACTTCAATTGTTTAACCAAACATCGGATTAATAATTTTATTGGACTATTAGTCCAATCCCAAGCTCATATCCACCCAAACAAACATGGCCTTCAAAGTCAATTCGGCGTGGGCATCGAGCCATTTTGACTTGCAATTGGCGGTGTGGATGTAACACCAGCGTGTTCACATCAACTGTTGGTCAGCGTCGTTGTTCGTGTCATTGTGTGACGACGTTTGTTTATGTTTTTTTGTATATTTGTGGCATAGAACAAAGTGTGGTTGCTGTTAAACATATATACTAATTGGATTTGATTGTTTGTAATCATCATAATGTGGATGTTTGAAATCATCACAATGTGTTAGTGGCAGTGTGGGTTTGGATTTTTCTTGAGGGTATAGTTGTGAGTGTGGGGTTGGACTTTTGTTGATGGTATGGTCGTGTTGCGCCATTCAATTAGGATGCTTGTCATGCTGTTGTCAGTCGGTGTGTTAGGGTGCGTCCTCCATTTGGGGTCCCCTGTATGTGTGGTAATGGTTTGCAAGTGTATTTTATGGTGTTTGATCATACCTCAAAAAATAAAAATGTTAGACCAAACAGGTAACATCACCCAAACAGGTAACATCACCTATCCCCCAATCACTCCACGAAATCTCCTAAAACAATAAAAATGTTAGACCATACCTTATCTACACACACCCAACACCAGGGAACAATCAAAATGAAATCACAAATAAGGGCAAACAAGTAAATTCTAAAATCACTAAATCAAATAAATATAACATACCATAAATAAAAAGGACTATTTGGTTTATAAAAAAAATCTAAGACTAAATGGACTAACATTTCCCCATATAAGATTTATGAGTAATTTTTTCATATAAAAATCCGTTTAATATATATACCTTCATGTGAAAGGTTAAGTATAAGTAATATCTTCATTTAATTTTATATTATTATTGTTTTTTTCCAGGAAATATTGACATTTTAGAAATAGAATTTGGTTGAGAAATAGGATTTAAATTGATGGAAATGAATGAATAAATAATTTTTATACCTGAAAAAAAAAAATTAGTTGTTAGAGAATATGACAATCTAAAAACATAATCGTTCAAAGAATATGATCATTTGAATATACCTTGTAAAAACATTATTTTTAAAAAAAAATTAAATAATATATTTAAAAAAAATTATATTCACAAATGTCACGTGGTCACTAGTTGTATATATGTAATATGACATAAATAAAATAAAAAAAATGTGTTTTTTATTTTATGTTTACAAAAAAAAAAATTAGTTTACTTAGTTTAATCAGCTAAATCATTTCGGTAAAATAAAAAACATGATTTTATGTGTACTTTTGCTAAACATTTTGTCTAACATGATTAGAGTTCCAAAAAAAAAAAAAAAACCCGTTTCAAAGAAAAATATCATAGAGGGGTAATTTCTGAGGCTAAACCCTATAAGGAGCTAAGGTTTCAGATGTCACCCTTAGGTGATTGATACATAATAGGGCCACTCAACTATATAGCAATAAGTCACGGACTCATTCGTATATAGAAATTCGAACTTACACTCTTAACACTAGGCACGATTTGTCTAGATCTGAAAAGTTCGTCTTATCAATCATATAGTCTTGACCAATGAGAATGAAATTGTCCCAAGCCCACCAATTAATTTTTCTTTCAAAAGAGAGCTACGAGAGCAACTCTAATTTATGAGAGATAATATAATAACATTAAGAATAAGGAAATTAAATACAAAATTAGATATAATTCTCTCATAAGAGGTGAGTCTCATATATAGATCTTATACATATGGACCTCACCCTTTGTGACAGAATTATGTTCTATTCTGTATTTAGTTTCTATCCATATAAATACTCTAATAAGGCTTAGTTTGGGAAGACTAAATAAGTGTACTTTTTGACTTTTTATGAAATATGGGTTGGGTTTGGTTTGGGTTTGAAGTGATGTGTTAGAGAGGTGATGCGACTTAAATAAGATAATGTGACTTAAATAAGATAGTAACTTTTTGACTTTTTATCTTTTTTTAATTATGCCAAACTTAACCTAAATATAATATATTGAATGGTGTGAAATGTTACTCTTAAACTACTAAATAATCACTCTTTTTGAAAAGTTCAAATAAAGATATACTTTGTAGCCTTTCTAAAAAAGAAAAAAAAAAAACAAAAAAAGATATACTTTGGAGAATTAAGAGCAAGGAAAAAAGCACATTCATTATCTGCGGTGGTGACATGCGCTGGCCCATAATTGGACACCTTTTCTAGCCTTATCATTATCTTGTTGTCAAATTACGAAAACACCCATGGTATGATCATTTCCCATCATATGCCTCCCCCTAATTGAATGTGGCTTTATTCGAACTTTCACCCTTTGTAACCCCCCTAGACTGTGATATCGTGTGTCCTCACGTCAGTCATGGATGCTCCAATATAACAACTACCAGATGTAAATTTAACTTCATGTTTTAGATTATCGAATCCACATAAATTTATAAAAAAATAATTTTATAAAATAAATTATTTAAATTATTATTATTATTTTTGTCAATAAATAAAAGAGTAATTATAAATATAAAAAATATTTGAGAGTTTCTATTTACACCTAACAAATCATCAAACATGAAAGAAATAAGAGAATGTAAGAAATCTCTTGTATATTAATTGTGTCAGACAGTGTAAGAGGAGACTCCTATTTATAGGAGCTTATGGTTTACAACATCATTATGTTACATTACATTCATAGAGGAGTAATTTCTGAGGCTAAACCCTATAAGGAGCTAAGGTTTCAGATGTCACTCTTAGGTGATTGATACATAATAGGGCCACTCAACTATATAGCAATAAGTCACGCACTCATTCGTATATAGAAATTCGAACTCACACTCTTAACACTAGGCACGATTTGTCCAAATCTGAAAAGTTCGTCTTATCAATCATATAGTCTTGACCAATAAGAATGAAATTGTCCCAAGCCCACCAATTAATTTTTCTTTCAAAAGAGAGCTACGAGAGCAACTCTAATTTATCAGAGATAATATAATGACATTAAGAATAAGGAAATTAAATACAAAATTAGATATAATTCTCTCATAAGAGGTGAGTCTCATATATAGATCCTATACATATGGACCTCACCCTTTGTGAGAGAATTATGTTCTATTCTGTATTTAGTTTCTATCCACATAAACTTGCTCTAATAAATATAATATATTGAATGGTGTGAAATGTTACTCTTATACTACTAAATAATGACTCTTTTTGAAAAGTTCAAATAAAGATGTACTTTGTAGCCTTTCTAAAAAAGAAAAAAAACAAAAAAAAAAGAAAAAGAAAAAAAAGATTTGGAGAATTAAGAGCAAGGAACAAAACACATTCATTATCTGTGGTGGTGTGCACTGGTCCATAATTGGACACCTTTTCTAGCCTTATCATTATCTTGTTGTCAAATTACGAAAACACCCATGGTATGATCATTTCCCATCATATGCCTCCCCCTAATTGAATGTGGCTTTATTCGAACTTTCACCCTTTGTAACCCCCCTAGACTGTGATATCGTGTGTCCTCACGTCAGTCATGGATGCTCCAATATCACAACTACCAGATGTAAATTTAACTTCACGTTTTAGATTATCGAATCCACATAAATTTATAAAAAAATAATTTTACAAAATAAATTATTCAAATTATTATTATTATTTTTGTCAATAAATAAAAGAGTAATTATAAATATAAAAAATATTTGAGAGTTTCTATTTACACCTAACAAATCATCAAACACGTCTAATTTCTCAATATATTCTATTAAATTATTTAAGGTTATAATTTAATTTTGATAAACTATATTTTTTTTAATCAAATTATCTTTCAAAGTATACCCCTTTAATAAATAAATCTCAAATTACACCACTTTAAAAAAAATATTTTAAAAATCCAGGAACGACCATGTACAGTTGGATCTATAGCGCAAGTTCGTCGTTGTGGCATGTGATGATGAAAAGTGTTGTGCATTCAGTATATATAAAATCTTATGATGCACTCATTGATATTTTGAAGGTAGTCTCAGAATTAAGCAACTGATAAAAAGTATATTCAAATTGACCCTATTTCTTAATATTAATTATTTTATTTGTGTGAATTTATTCGATGATCTTCTACATGAAAATAAAAATATGAAAGTAATAGATTTGTAATGATTTCACAATGAAGAATACTTATACATACCATGAGGGGAAAAAATTTATTTTAGGATTTAATGTGTATTGTCTTTATTAGTAAATTTACATTATAATATAATATGAACTAAAATTTAGTTGGACGTACTGAGTTATTATTTGAGTACAAATAGAATCAACGAAATATTTATATTATCAAACAAACTATTAGTCTATAATAACTAGAAAGTTAACAAAGTCTAACAACCAATAAACCACATGGTCCAAACCCAACACAACCACCACTAAGTACACAAGTCCCATAATGGAGAAGAGATAAACCATCATAAAAGAGTATCAAACTCTTCTCCATAAAAGTTGAACTCAAGATCTCATACCACAAAACTTGTTACACAACTACTAGGCTAAATATCCATGTTAATGATTCAAATTATTAAAAGGGGACTTGTATAGTAAATTTCACAAGCCCGAACATAAATTTGAATTTAAAAGAAGTCTACGCCATAACAAATAGGAATCCACTTCATATTTCATCTCTCCAAATCTCTTTATATTCTATTTATGAACCCCAATTCCAACACAAAAAATCTAAATCATCTATTTCATAAACCTCACAATAAAAATTTTCCATACACAAAATCAATTTCATGAGATAACTATCGCTTCTCAATAATTCAATCATGTATTTACGTTCGTCTTTCATTTTTTCGATGTTTACTAACTATTAATGTCTTACTCATGATTTTAAACATAGACATTTATTTATTTATTTTCATTTTGGCAGCTAGCAATCTAAATTAATGGGCTAATGGTAATTGACTAGTTGATGCATATACCAATTGAAAAATATAAACATGTAAAGACAAAAATAACAAATAAAAATCCTTTTGACAAATTGTTTGTCAATAAAATCAATTTCTTTTCTTCATCTTTAACGGTCATTTAATTTATTTATTTTTTAATTTAGATTAAGAGTCCGTAGAAATTAAAAATTGCATGAAAATTTAAAAAAAAAAAATTCTACTCACGTGTGCCATCAGCCAAAATATATAGTATGCCACAAAATGAAACCAAATATAAATATTTTGTGGTGATCAACATGACAAATCAAAAAATGTAAAGGTGCAGTCTGTTATCCACTTAGGTTTACACTTATATTCTTATTAAGTATACATAATCATAGGTCCTTGACTATGGTATATTGGGACTCCAATATTTCATCCCAAGTTTCACAACAAGAGCAATGTGAATCATGCTACCTCCATTATTGATGAAAGTTAGGGTGAAATTGCATAACGTGAATCATGCTACCTCCATTATTGATGAAAGTTAGGGTGAAATTGCATAACTTGTCAAATATTGTTATTAGAATGAAGAAGAAGAAAGAAGAAGAAGAAGAAGAAGAAGAAGAAGAAGCCGCCTAATGCTGGAAGCCTTGTGAACCATAAAAAATATACATTTCACTATTCGTGGGACAGAGCGATAGCTGGGGGGAAAAATAATAGATAATAACTATGGGGAAAGAAGTAGAAATTGGATATTAAAACCTAAAAAAACAATCCTCTTTTCAATCCGGGGCTTCTTCGCTACCTTTTCCAGGAATCTCTAAGCTTTGTTAAGTAGTGAATTTCACTGAATCTTCATTTCTCAGCTTTGGTCAAAACCCAAGTGCAAGAGATTTCACTCAACCGATGATTCATTCGTGGAGAGTTTGAAAGCTCTGTTAAGGACTAATGGCGTTACTTGAGCCCGAGCATGCTTTACAATTACTTCACATCTTTCTTACCTAAAAATGAAAAAGAAGAAAAACAAGCATGGTTGTTGAGTTGGCTACAATGATAATAAAATACACGTTTTAGGCACAAAATTGTACACGTGATAATAGACATAATGCTCCCTTCAAGGGGTGATTAAAATTGATTATTGTCAAGTCATCAGCAAGAACATAGACTAAAAAAGCTTAACCTGTAAAGGCTGAATAAATGTGGAAAATTCAAAAACAGAAAATTTTATTCTATTCATTATATTATAGTAGTTTAATATGAGTTTTTACCTCTTTGAAACCACGATCTTCGAACTGCTTGGCGCATGTGGCGCTCATGCCTTTCTAAGAGCTCATCAACTCTACACGACTGAGATAACAAGGGTCCTGAAAATTCAACCTTGTCTCCTTGATCTTGGCAAACCTGTCTCAAGTCCAATGTGAAGAAGGTTTTAAGAAATTTGAGTCAATAGATGATATAGAAATGTAAGGTGGTCTTGAACCCTATATCTTTTTATTTCACTCAACCATATCATAAGACTGAATGATATATTAGCCAAGAAAAGCATAACTCGCTTGGAGCTTTATAATCAGCACAAATGGGACAATTTCAGGCGATATGGGACACATTCTAACAGGAAGACCCTTGTAAACCTAAATCTAGATATTGGGATATGCATTCAAAAGTTGGATATAGGTACGGTGATGCGTCATGGATACTTACATGGATTGCATATTTGTATTTGAAATTAAATAAAAATTAAGGAAAATATAGAATTTCTCTCTCTCATCCAAGTGAGAGACTAGAAATGCTTCTTCACTAGCAAATGTTAAACTTCCAGTGGTTTCAATTTTGCTAGGAATTTCAAGCCATATAGAAGTTTGACAATGTTCAGAGCTTCTCCACTAGAAAATTGCAATACCAAAACCAAAATTTCACTTCAACTCTAAAAAAAATTGACACTGGTGTAGAAAACACAATTAAAAATCCCAGAACGTTTCAAAAAAACTATGAACTTACCAAGCTGATTCTCCTAGCTGCCATCTCCTCTCTTTGATAAAGTGCCAGCGACAATTCTTGCGAGTGGTACCCATCAGAAGCAGCATCAAAAGAATCAGGTCGTTCTAATTGGCTCCAATGTTTCGGCATTGCATGCTTGACGGTCTCATACGAATCTTCACCCTGAGAGCTGGCACGACTTCCACGTGCACCCTCGACATTTTCACGGTTTTTTAAGTCAAAACTATTCTTCGGATGCATTGCAGCTGAAGGTTCAAAAATAAGGCTTCTTGAACTAGACCTTCCGCGTGATCTCTCAGATGAATCATCTATTCGCCTTTTTGCCCATGCAAAACCACTTGACCCTGAAACTTGTAATGGAGCCGAATAGGGAACGTCCCCCTGAGATGCATTCTTTATGTGGGAAGCCTCTTCCACAGAATCGATTGATAGTTTAGGCTCTCTCTCCTTGTGATTATATACTTTATTACCATTGATTTTTTGGGCACCTTGAGTTTGGTCTGGCAAAGACTGCACACATGTAATCCGTTAATAGATGAAATAAGCTTCCCTTAAAAAATACAGTAAATATAGTGCACACAAACAGGTAAAAGTCCAAGCATTTAGTTTTTAGATATCGATTTATATATGTATATATATATATATATATAGAGAGAGAGAGAGAGAGACCTCTGTTGGTGCCAATTTATTGATTCCATTTGTCTTTTTAGTTAGCTTACTTCTAGTTTCAGGTCCTCGGACTCTCCCACCAGGCCTCTTCCTGAAAATCCAGAGTAAGTGAGTTATGATTCTTGAAAGAAAACACCGTGATCTACTTTAATTACAAAATTTATAATCACATCCAGTGGACACGCCAGTTATTGGGACATCTGACTGGCTCTTGATAATTGGCCTCAAAATTGTAAGTTTGTAACTGTCTACAAAAGGTTATTGAAGTCAGTCTTTGTTGCACAACTGAACACTAGAAACTGTACCTCTGTGCATCCTCACGATGTTTGGCATCAATCTCTTTACTTGGTGGATATTTTGGCATGCTTGACGGATCACATGCGTAAGGCTTGGTTGTGAAATACTGAGGATAGCAAGTAAAAACATAGGCATTAATCAAAGTCTTAGTGATGTAAGTGAAGCTCAACCACAAAGCAGAGAAACAAATTTCTGTACTTGCATTTTGCACTTTTGTCGGTGTAATAAAAAGGGTATTGCATGAGAACAAGAGTTTTTTGTTTCACTTCATAGAACAAAAAAGATGCATGGACACTAGTAAGATACTCATATCATGCATAAAAACTATATCTGTGACACATACGGATTGTATAGCCATATTATGCAATTAAAGAAGACATCAGTTTGTTAATTTACTCTCTGCAAAACACTCCATTCTGTGTTAGGACCTGTTTGGTGTAACATTTCTCAAGCTGAAAACAGATAATCAAAAAGCAAAAGCTAAAAGCTAAAAGCATCCCTTCCCCACCTTCCACATAATCAGCTTTTTTCAACTTATTTAAGCTATTCCAATCTCATAAGCTATAAGCAGAAGTTGCACCAAATATTCCGGCATTGATTCCCAAACTGAGAAAAATATATATACATATATATATATAAGTAGCTCTATAAATTGCACCAAACAGGGCCTTAATACCTCAGATGCAAGAGCAGAAGAGGCAGTCCCACGCTTGTATGGTTCCACAGATAAAAAAGTTTCTATCAGATCCACAGCAGTTGTGGGTAGATCTTTGAAGGTCTCCCAAAGAGAGCATTCATATGGATGCTGGGGCTTGAATAGAGTCGCGTGTGGAAGTTTAGACTTTTTCCAGTAATCATCAGGTGGCGATCCACAAAGCTTGAAAATTTTGTGTAATTGTTCAACCTGTAGGTGAAACAAGAATGTTTCTTTAGAACTTCAATGAGCAAAAAATTTAAATTCAAATACTTTAACATCTATATATTGCAGTGACAATTGTGTATAGTTAAAAACAAAAACAAAAAAATTTGCCATTTTAACTCACTTGTTTGATCGTATAGTAATGATTACCATTGCATACGAAAATCAGAAAATCATTCGGTAAGATCATAGGCTATTGATTACCTCAGTTCTGCCCTGAAGGATGGGTCTCCCAAGAAGAAGTTCAGCAAATACACAACCGACACTCCAAAGATCCACATAGGCTCCATAATCCGTGGAACCCAACAAAAGTTCAGGAGGACGGTACCATAAAGTGACAACTCGACTAGTTAGAGGTTGTCTGTGCCCCGAAGGACCAGAACTACAGAAATTTGCCAATCCAAAATCAGCTACTTTCAAAACTCCTTCATTATTTACCAGAAGATTCGCACCTTTAATGTCCCGGTGCATTATGCCCCGAGAGTGGCAGTGCTCCAGTCCCGACAACAACTGTTTCATGTAGCATTTAACCTACAAAAAATAACCGATTGAATCTTATAATGTGGAAGTAACAAAAAGTTAACTCATCCAGTGGAAAAACATTTGAAGGAGTAGAAACGAAAGTAGTCCATTTCTTAGCATTTTGAACGAGTGTATATCTTTGTATGTCTTTCTTGGGGTTAATTACACTAAGACCTCCTCAACTATTTGCGAATATCATCTTATCCCTCTCATCTATAAACCCGAACACTTTGACTCCCTCAACTATAAAAATGCATTACTTTCACCCCCTTTCACAAGGGGCTATCTGTATGATTTTCAAAGTTGAGGTGGTCAAAGTGTACATGATCATAAATAAGGAGAGTAAGTTGATATTTGCTAATAGTTGAGGAAGTCTGGGTGTGATAACCCTTTTTCTTAAGACCCGTTTGTTTTGGGAGATGGTGGAGCGATTGGGATTAGGATTGGGATTGAGATGGAGAAGGGACCTATTAATGTTATGTTTGTTTTGAGAGATGGAGAGGGAATTGAGATGGAGGTGAGGTCCCGTTTATTTTCAGAGGTAAAATGGAGGGGATTCATAGCGAAGGGATTAAGTAAAATTGTGTTTGTTTTGGTAATAGTTGTTAGTGTAGGAATTGTTAAATTATTTTTATATAAAATAATAAAACAAATAAAAAAATATAAAAAATTAAACATTAATGTTTTTTTTTAAACATTAATGTTTAATTTTTTGTATTTTTTGTTAAGTAAAAATTATTATTTTATTTGTTTTATTTTTTTCTACAAATTTTTTATTTATTTTTTATTTTTTAAAATTTTTTTACATATTGGGCATTTTTTTTTTAACATTAATATTTGATGTTTTTGTATTTTTTATTAAGTAAAAATCATAATTTTATTTGTTTTAATATTTTATATTTCTTTTATATGATAATAATTTAACAATTCCTACCCTAACAACTATCATCGAAATAAATACAATTTTACTTAATCCTCTCATTATCAATCCCTTCCATTCTACCTCTGAAAACAAACGGGTCCTTAACATTCACTATCATTTTTCCGAATTCTAGTATATAAGTTTCGGGCTTCCTTTCATAGCAAATGTCAAACATGTTGAATTCACCCATGTGTGAAAGGGGTGATCATCCAAGTCAAGTTTGGTTGGCAACAATGGGAAGGCATTTTTTATTAAGTAAAAATCATAATTTTATTTGTTTTAATATTTTATATTTCTTTTATATGATAATAATTTAACAATTCCTACCCTAACAACTATCATCGAAATAAACACAATTTTACTTAATCCTTTCATTATCAATCCCCTCCATTCTACCTCTGAAACAAACGGGTCCTTAACATTCACTATCATTTTTCCGAATTCTAGTATATAAGTTTCGGGCTTCCTTTCATAGCAAATGTCAAACAAACATATTCAATGCTACTGAATCCAAACTTTGTTTGCTTATACTATGATATGCAGACAAAATCACAAATTTCTAGAATAAAATAAACAAATGCAACTCGAGCGAACCTGTGATTCACTGAAGCTGACATCAGGGCAAGACAAGAGTCCAGAAATATCATGTTCCATGTATTCAAATACAAGGAATATGCTACATGATAATCGGGAGGTAATTAAACCCTCCAACTTTATGATGTTTGGATGGTCAAGCCTGCGTAGAATCATTATTTCCCGTGCCATAAACCGAATGCTTTCTGGCTCAAAGTTGTCAAATCGCACCTTCTTCAGTGCAACTATCCTCCCAGTTTCTAAGTGTCGTGCTCGGAACACACTGCTATACGTACCCTGTCCAATCTGCCAATGCAGTTGAAATTGTTTCAATCCTTGCCAGATAACCAGTTTAAACATTTTAGGACCAAACTTTAAAATTTATTTAAAAGAATGATCCAACAAAAAATACTTATGCAAAAATAAATTATTAAATTTGCAGTAAAATGGATGAGTATAATGGAAAATATAATAATCATCAATTTAAAATGTTTTGATTGGCCTGAGGACAGTAACCTTGTATTGACTTTCTCCTTGTTAAAAAAAACATCCGGGCATCTGAAGAAGGAACTCTCAAGATTGGTCTCGGAATCAGTTAATGAAAACATAAAATAAAATTAAAAAAAAAAAAAGTGACCTAGTGCATGAGAAAGGACTAAAAACTTTTTATTTTTTGGCATTTTCAAAGGGCTTTATGAACAGAAGAACTAGGCAGTAAATAAATAGGAAGCTCAAAAAAAAAAAAAAAAAAAGCATTTCTGTTTCTGGCAATAAGAAAAGAATTTTCTGTGAATAACAAATTTGTGTAAAGACTAGAAAAGGCCACCTAGTGCATGAGAAAGGACTAAAAGCATTTTTGTTTTGCATTTTAAAATGGTTTTATGATCAGAACTAGGTAGTAAATAAGCCCAAAAATTAGACTTACATTCTTGACCAGTGTATCAAGAAGATGATAACATTGGGTTTAGAAAGTAGGTCTAAACAGGAGACTTGTATATCATTTTCTAATAAATAGTAAGCTCAAAATTTGTGAAGTTATTAATCATTTCAGAATATGAATAGACGTGAATCGCCAGAAAAAAAAAAAATGCACATACTTGCATGAATAACAAATATAGAAGGATGGATTACAGCACATGAGATATGAAATAATTTCGAGGCGCTTGAATAAAACATATCTATAGTTCGTAATTCATAATGAAGCATCAGGATTGTAAAACTATGAATAACATATGGATAGCAACAAGTCAGTCCACGGAGACAAAGGAAAAACCAGACAAAGTAAAATAAAATAAAATTGGACAAAAATCCTTGATACCATACCCAAACAAAGTAAAATCTACTCATACACCAAATGGAAATTAATGATATATGATGTTTCTTAAAAATTGCAGAGACTTCAAGTTCAAAAAGAAAAGCCCAATAAAAAAGCACACTCAAATTAACTTAGAAATTACTAGAAATTTGAGTATAGTTTTTTTAATCAAATAATAATAATAATAATCCTTTCAGTCATTATGCAATTTGATTGTGTGTTTAAAAATTGAACATTTTCAATTTGAGCACAAAATGCATGAACCTTTTCAAGCTTTTCAAATGAGTCAGCACTAAGAGGCACCCAACCATGAATGGCTTCGCCGGCGACGGTACTAAGCCACGCCGGCCAACCGGCGGCGATTTGCTCTCCCTCCACCACATACTTCTTCAAATTCCCCAATCTAAAGCTCATTGACTCACCACCACCACCACCACCACCATTAGAACTCGCCCTCCCTGACTCACCCAACTCGCTCCCACTCAACCCCGACTCACTCCTCTTCTTCTTCTTCTTCTTCTTCTCCAACTCCCCCACCCCACTTCCCCTGCTCCGACCCGAACCGGCCACCGCATTGTCCCGAAACGCCCCGGAATGGTCAAGAGCAGGCGTCACAGACACCGCGTGCTTCGAGGTCACACAACCCATGAACAAAAATGGTCACTGAACCAGAAACATTGATTGAGTTTGAGTTTCAACACAAACCCAGATCAAGAAACAGGTAAATTGAGGTGGGTTTTATAGTTTTCACAACAATTCGCAGCACAAATAGTGATTTGAGAACACAACCCATGAACCATTGGTTGAGTTTCAATCCAACCCATGAAGAAAAAATGGTCACTGAACCAGGAACATTGGTTGAGTTTGAAGACAAACCCAGATCAATAAATGGGTAAATTGAGGTGGGTTTTCGAGTTTTTCATAGCAATTGCAGAGCAAATTGTGAATTGTGAAGATAGCTTATATACTTATACCCAAAACCCCACAAACCCTTACACAGTACGATCAATCTATTCTTTGTCTGTCAACTTTTTTCCTCACCCTTTTTGTTCAATTCCGCGAGAATTGCGGAAGGTGGAGAGTATGAGTAGAAGGGTTTTAATGGGGGGATTTCAAAAACAAAGCAAAGCTGAGCAAAATCAGCGGAAAGATAGCTTTGTCTTGTGTTGTGGAGTTAATGCTGTTTGTCTTCGGAAAAATAATGAGCAATGGAGTTATTTGACTTGTGTGGAGAGAGAGAGAGAGAGTCTGGGCTGCGGCGGTGTCGTGAAGTTTTGGTTTCAAACTTGGAAGAAGATTGAAGTGAGACAAAGGGTTGGGTTGAGAGGGTGGTACAAATTCTAAGTTCATAATTTTCAGTTTGAAATAGGTAATAGAATATTTTTGTATTCTAGACGCGGACATTGTCTTCAACTTGTCAAAATTTCTTGTACCAAAAAAAAAAAAAAAAAAAGTTGAATTGTATGTATATAGATAAATATGCAATAATTAATGATTCATCCATGAGAAATTTTATTATACTTATTTTTATAAAATATATATAATACACACTTTTGAGAGATATACATCATAAGCTTTCATTTCAATCATATAAATTTTTTTTATTTGAATCAGTCCAGCAACTGGTTATCTCGGGACCTGAGCCTACGGATGTAGTGATGACACCTCAAAATATTCTTTTTTCTCTGATCAAAAAAATAATAAAAAAAACTGTCAATTATATATATTTCAACTGTAAAGGTTATGTAAATATAGTGATGCTGATATGCAATATTGTAATGTGGTGTATAACAAATTAACAGTAGGGAATAACAGCACAATGTTTAACAGTTAATTCACCCAAAAAAATGTTTAAAAGTAGGTCTCACCTCATCATTACATTCTTTCTGTACAAAAGTTAAAAAAATCAAAAAATTTATTCTAAACGAATGTCAGGTTAAAATAATCAAAAAACCAACCCACTTCCCAAACGAATCCATAGCGAGGTTACAAGTTAAGGCCAAGTTTGGCATCCTCAAAAAAATCTAAAAATTCAAAAAGTCACTATCCTATTTAAGCCATATCATCTTATTTAAGTCACATCACTTCTCTAACACATCACTTCAAACCCAACCAAAATCCAACCCATATTTCATAAAAAGTCAAAAAGTACACTTATTTAGTCTTTCCAAACTTGGCCTAAATATCCATTTTTAAAATTTTTGAATCAATAAGTTTAATTTTAAATTTTTTAAGAACATTGTTCAAAAAATATTTATCTATTCAAAATTTACCTATTTATCTATCTATTCAAATATCATTTATTTATTCAAATGTTCAACTATTTGTTTAATTGGAGAAATTATTTTTTGCTCCTAAGACAACGTCACGTGGTATTCTAACTCGATATTTATTAGTTGAAACAATGGGACCTAATACTCTTTGTTTGATTTTTAAAAATAACTTAACAAGTGTCAAGTGATAAATGATTTGGTTATTTATATAAAAACCCCATAAACTATTGAGAAATCTCACTTTGACTCCTTAAATTAAAAAAAGTGCAAATGTTTATAATTTAGAAGTTAAAGTGATATTTTTCAATAGTTTAGGGGTATATTTGTATACTTTTATAATTTAGGAGGTCAAAGTGATACTTCTTAATAGTTTAAGGAGTCTTCGTGTAAATAATCCTAAATGATTTGGGGCAATGCTCCAAGACCACTAAATAATCACTCGTTTAGATGTTACCTACATGTACACGTATTATCTATCTATTCACCTATCTATTTAATATTACCTATTTGTCCACCTCACTGTCACCAGGTGCTATCGCCGACAACTTTTCAATGCGGATCTTTATCTTTAAAAAATATTAACTTTGAATCAAATAACATATGGTTCTATAAGAATGAACTTTTTACCAATTAACCATTTTATTAATACTCCATGTTTATGCCTGTATCTATATAATTCTTTTATTTGTTTACACTTATAAATATGCTTATTTTTAAAAAAAATTTGTATTTATGATTTCTTTTTTTGAGATCTTTTGTTTGTTTTTGTTTATAGGGACTATTCTTGAGGTGAGCTATGTGTTGTTAAACTATAGTTTCAAAATTTTCTTATATTCGTAATTAATTTTTTACCGATTAGCAAAAAAAAAAAGAAAAAATCCCAGGATTAAACAAGAAAAATAGTGAATTTAGACATAGTTAGACCTAACTATGTGTTTTATTAATCTTTAAAATTCTTTTTTAATCTTGTTGGCCAATATAATTAAGGACAATTCATAATTTCACACAACTAGATTTTATTGTAAAGATTAAATGAGAAATTTCAATGTAAAAAAGTAATTAAAGTTGACGACTAAACACACAATTAGATCTAACCGCTCAAAAAACTTTTAGCCCAGGGCATTGGCTAATATAACTATACAAAATTATAATTTTAGACACTGAAATGCTAATTTATGAATTAAATAAGTAATTTTTAATGGCATTATATTGGCCAATTTTTAATGGCATTATATCCACTAAATCTAACACCTTAAATAATTGTTAGATTAGACTTTTGAACAATTTTCTCTGTAAAAATTTTATTATGCACACAGTATCGTCAAATTGTGTGTTTTATTTCTTTTTAAACCTTTTCTTTTAATTTTATTGAACAATATAATTGAACATAATTCATAATTTTATATGGATAGATCTAATTATCTATTTAGAAAAAAATAGTGAAATATGTTTCTCTAACTTTGAACAGTAGAAAAGATTCAATATATTTTTTTTCTTATTAGTTAACATCTCTCGATAAGACTAACCCACCCAACACTCTCATACATGCGATAAATTAAAAGAAAATTCTCAACTGATCTAAAAAAAAAAATTAAATAAAGAAAAAAATTTGGTGCCAATCAGAGTGTGTGGATGCAAAGTAGGAAAAAGGGCAAATTTTTTTTTTTTTTTTTTTAATTTTTTTTTAAAAAAATATAAAAAAATAAAGAGATAATATGATTCATGTGAGTTAATAAATCAATAAACTGACTTTTCCTAATTGCTAAAATAGACCTTTAAAAAGATCACTTTAAATTATTGTCAGATTTTTATACTTAGGTCTTGATGCAGAACCATTTTCTATCAAAAAGATGTAGGGTTCGTTTGGTTTGTATTTCTGAAAAATTTTTGAAATTTTTTTTCTACAAATAAGTTTTTAAAAGTAATCAAACCAAACAAATTTTGTCAAAAAAATTTCTCAAAACTTATAAACCAAACAAGTTTTTCAAACAAATCTCTCTCTCACACACATCAAATCAATCATTTTTTCTAAAACTCTCTCTCAAAATAATTTTCTAAAACATCTTTTAAAAAAAATCAAACCAAACAACTTTTCGTACTTTTTATCTCTAAAATACATCTCTCAAACACAAACCAAACATACCCGTAACGTTTCGATCACTTGCACTTTCTGGTTGTTTTTTTGTTGTCACTGTCGCTAAAATTATCAGATGAGCTAAAAAATCTGCAACAGTGACATTTGAAAGGCTTGCTGAAGAAGAAAATAATATAACATTATATTTTTTGAGTTATAATTTTAAAAAATTATGAAAAATTTATCCATAAGTCCTAGTTTCTGAAAAGTTGAACCATTTAGTCTTAAAAGTTTTCTTATGCTCCATTTAGTCCCATTTGCACATTAATCTAATGTTTGAAACATTAATCTGATGTTCGAAATCTAATGTTCGAAACATTAATCTGATGTTCGAAATCTAATGTTCAAAACATTAATCTAATGTTTGAAACATTGTAATGGGACATTTCAGTCTATAAGAAAATTTTTAGGACTAAACAGTGTATAAGTTATTAATTTGGGATTTATTGGTGCATCCCCCAAAAATTATATCTAAATACAAAGAATTCATAATTGAATGTCTTAAAATAATGTCATAAGTAAAAAAAAAAAAATTAATCATTATTAAAGAAGAAAATGACGTAATGATATACATATATATATATATATAGGTGCGTATAATAGAATTTTCTGAAGCAAACACGGTTGGGTTTCTAATGCTCTGTTATTCATACAAAGCAAATCGACAAGCTTTTTCCAAAGAGTCACACGCCAAAAAGGACATGCAATATGAATTTTTCTAAATTTTTCCGTGAAAGAGTTAAAATTCGTTTGTACCAAAATTTTTCTGTGCTAAAATTGTTTTGTAAAAATGTTGAGAGACTTCAACTATTATAAAAATATTACATGTTCTTTATCATATAAAATCTTAAAACCCCATCTATATAACTGTTAAGATTAAATAAATAAGTTAAACCTGAAAATGATAATTAACTCTCTTTTTAAAAAAAATAAAAATTATCTCCAGATCTAATTGTCAAATGCACTAAAAAAAAAAATAGAGATATATAGTTTGAGTTTCTTATTATTTCCCTTTCTAGCATATATAGTTTATTTATTTATTTATTTTTATTTTTGTATAATATATTGTGGGTTAATGGAACATGTTGACTATTGCGTTGCTTTTTTTTTTTTTTTTTTTTTTTTGAACTAGTGACTAATGCGTTCTTGATTAAATTATTTTGTGAGGAACATGAAATTAAACAATCATCATGAGCTGCTCAGGTGAGAGAAAGAGAGAGTTTTTGTTGTGGGAATTGCAAAATATTTATCTTAAATTAATTTTATACAATAATATCGAAAGCAAAACAGATTCTTTTTAAATAGATTTTCACAATTCAATATAAAACTATACATACAAATATATAACAAAATAAGTAAAAGATGAAAGAATTCAGAAAGTAGCCTGTGTGATTGTGAGAGGCACGTCAAAGACGCTGTCCTAAAGTCGTTATGCGCTCCCTCCGTGCAGGTTCTAACGATCACAAACGACTCCAAGATACAACCTAAGAATCCACGGGAATCTGATACAATGCACAGGTGTACTAGAAGAATTTGTCAAGAATGTATCAATTGCCCAGAAAATATGAAATATAAAATACTGTAAAGAGAAGAAGGAGGGAGAGAGAGATCAGAGTACGTTGTCTTTCTTTTCTCAATTAGAGTCCTATTTAAATAGGCTCTTTGGTATCTGTTTGGAACAGACACACCTTTTGATATAAAACTAAAACCAAAACCAAATTTAAAATTCAAATAAATAAGGCTATAAAAGAGAATAAATAAATAATAAAATATAATAATAAATAAAAATAATTAAAGTTTTGAAGCTTTTAGGAAATCTCCAACAGATTTGAGATAAATCTAAACAATGTAACAGAGAGGGAGTGGGACATAGGATTCAGATTCCTTTGCTCCTTACCTCCTCAAGTACTCTCTTCTGTCAGAAAACTATTACTTTCATCTTGTTTGGACCATGCTATGATCACTTTCTGCAGGAAAGGGACTCCTTACTTCACTTATGGTAGCTGCAACTTTCATTCACACCTTTCGTTAGGCCATCCAGTTGGTTCTATTAGATATAACACTATGCCCACCCTTGTCTATTGTTTACTTGTTGAAATTTTACACTAGCAGCACGATTTTAAATAGATGTATTGAAATACATAGCGGTATTGTTTGATTATGACCCAAAAGTTCTTTGATTATATCTTATGTGGTATTTGGTTATTACTCTTTCGTTTTATATTATTATTTGCCACTCCCATAGAATTGATTTATAACATTTGTAGTGATCAACTTTGCAAGTATCATTACTTTCAAATGGTACACACCAACATCATCCTATATATATTAGCATTTTAAGGCTAGGAGTGACTACCTCAGAAAATGGAATCTTAAGGTTTCTTCCTAATTCCTACATAGATAATCCAATAATTGGTAACACTATTCTCTCCGACCATCCTTGTGGCTCAACATAAAAGACAAGAGGGAAAGTCTATAGTACATTTTGTTAAAAAATGTACAGTACATAAAAAATCAATGGCTAAGATTGAGCCACATTATTAAAAGTGACCTATTAAATGGGTCACTTTTTATAGTTATGAGCCAAAATCATATTTCTTCATAACTATAATCAAATTGATCATAACTTGGTCATAGCCACATCTCATAACCAACACCATTTTGTTCATAACTAATATCACATATTTCATAACCACATCTCATAACCAACCCCTTTGAGTCATAACCAACTTCACATATAAGTGAAATATCAAGGAGTAAATTTTTAATCCACTCAGCTTCAATACACGTAGTGTCTAAGGCTATAAGTTCTGATTCTGTTGTACTTCTAGAGATAACGGTTTGTTTTTTAGAACCCCATGATATTGCTGCTCCACCTAACATAAATATATACCCAGTAGTAGACTTAACATCTAAGTTATCTGTTATCCAATTAGCATCGCTATAACCTTCTACCACATTAGGAAAACCACTAAAGCAAAGTGAATAATCTACAGTTCCTCTTAAATATTTAAAAACTCTTTCCACAGCAATCCAATGATCTTTACTAGGATTATGAGTATGTCTACTTAATCTCCCAACAGCATAGGCAATATCAGGTCTAGTCTTATTAGCAATATAGAGAAGTGATCCAATAATTTGAGAATATCTAAGTTGAGATACAGGTACACCATTATTTTTCTTCAAATTCATGCTAGGATCAAAAGGAGTTGAAACAGGTTTGAGATTATAATAATCAAACTTTTTTAACATTTTCTCTAGGATTCTAGATTGATTCAATATAATACCTTTGGTTGTTTTCTCTAATTTCATACCCAAAATTATATAAGCTTCTCCTAAATCTTTCATATCAAATTTTGAAGATAAATAAGATTTCACATTATTAATTATTTCTAAATTTGTTCCAAATAATAAGATATCATCAACATATAAACACAAAATAATACATTCCCCACTATCGTCTTTATAGTATACACATTTGTCATGATCATTGATCTTAAAACCAAATTCTAGAATTATCTTATCAAACTTTTCATGCCATTGTTTAGGAGCTTGCTTAAGTCCATACAAAGATTTAACCAACTTGCAAACTTTATGTTCTTGTCCTTTAACCACAAAACCTTTAGGTTGCTCCATATAAATTTCTTCATCTAAATTTCCATTCAAAAAAGCAGTTTTAATGTCCATTTGATGAATTTCTAAATTATAAATGGATGCTAGAGCAATTAAGATTCTAATGGTTGTGATCCTAGAAACAGGTGAATATGTATCGAAATAATCTATTCCTTTCTTTTGTGTAAACCCCTTAGCCACTAATCGGGCCTTATATTTTTCTATACTTCCATCAGGTTTTAATTTCTTTCTAAATACCCATTTGCAACCGATAGCTTTACTCCCAGGAGGTAGGTTAGTCAACTCCCAAGTATTATTTTGAAGAATAGATTCAAACTCACTATTAATGGCTTCCTTCCAAAATGGTGCATCTAAAGATGATAAAGCTTCTATAAAAGTATTTGGTTCTCCCTCAGTTAGAAAAGTATAAAAATCATCTCCAAAGGATTTCTCTATTCTAGTTCTCTTACTTCTTCTAGGTTCTATGTTTAGATGTTCAGAATCATCTCTCAAAGGAATAACACTAGTACTAGTAGTAGAAGTTCTATTTATAACCTGATTTGTTATCCTAGTTTTATATGGAAAAATATCTTCAAAAAATGTAGCTTCACGAGATTCAATTATTGTATTATTAGTAATTTCACTAATTTCAGAATTTATTACTAGAAATCTATTAGCACTACTATTTTGAGCATATCCTAAAAAAACAGTATCCACAGTTTTAGGTCCTATTTTCTTACGTTTAGGTTCTGGAATTGCTACTTTTGCTAAACACCCCCACACTCTTAACATTTTAAGATTAGGTACTCGTTTTTTCCAGATTTCATAAGGTGTTTTATCATTGTCATTTACAATTACTTTATTTAATATAACACAAGCAGTGAGTATTGCTTCCCCCCACAAGCTCTCCGGTAAACCAGAACTAATAAGCATTGCATTTATCATATCCATAAGAGTTCTATTTTTCCTTTCAGCTATCCCATTAGATTGTGGAGAATAAGGTGGGGTTACTTCATGAATAATTCCATGTTCTTCACAGAAAAAACTAAGGGTACCTACATTATATTCACCTCCTCTATCAGATCTAAGTTTCTTAATTTTTCTTTTTAATTGATTTTCTACTTCAGCTTTATAAATTTTAAATTTACTAAACACTTCATCTTTGGTTTTAATTAAATATAAGTAACAAAACTTAGAACAATCATCTATAAAGGTTACAAAATACTTATTTCCTGCTCTAGTTAGTGGTCTATTAGAATCACAAACGTCACTATGTATAAGATCTAAGAGTTGTGAATTTCTTAGTACAGATTTATAAGGTTTCTTAGGTTGTTTTGCTTGCACACATATTTCACATTTGCGTTTAACATCAATAGATGATTTTGGTACTAATTCTAAATCCATCATTTTCCTAAATTTCCTTAAATTCACGTGTCCAAGTCTTTTATGCCATAAATCACAAACTTCAATATTGAAAATATTATGAGAGATATAATTAACTTCAAAAGATACATTCAATTTAAATAAACCATCACATATAAAACCTTTACCAATAAAAATATCATTTTTACTTATTACAATTTTATTCGATTCCATTACGATTTTGTAACCTAACTGTACTAAACACGATCCACTAATAAGATTTCTTCTAACTTCAGGAACATATCGCACATGTCTCAAAGTTAAGATTTTTCCAGAAGTCATCTTTAAATCTATATCTCCAATGCCAAGTATTGGTGCAATTGATCCATTTCCCAAAGTTACACTTCCTCCACTTGATTTCTGGAAAGTTTTAAAATAATCACAAGCAACACACACATGTATATTAGCCCCAGAATCTAACCACCAATCTTGATATTCAAAAGTAGAATTAATTTCAGGATTATACCTAAAAGATGGTCCGGCAATTTCTTCTTTTCCCAAAATCATATTTACTTGAGCATTATGACCTTGATTTCTTTGCTTATTGTTGAACCTTGGTTTATACTCATCAGTCTTCTTAAAAAAACAATCCTTAGCATAATGATTGGTTCTTCCACATACATAGCACAACCTCTTGCTACTCCTTTGTCCTTTAAAATTATTAGCATTGGCTTGGTAGTTGTTATTATGGTGTTTGCCATTTTGACCTCTAGATTTAAACTTAAGGTTGTTCTTGAAAATTTTACCTTTAGGTCGAAAGTTATTGTTGGAACTATTCACTGTGTTTGGTTTGAGTTTTCTGGATTAAGTTTTTTGAAAACTGAGTTTTTTGATTTTCGTGTTTTTTTTGTTTTTAGTGAATATTTTTAAAATTTTAAACATTTTTTTTTACTTTTTTAGATGCACCTTACTTAGATGTGTCTAAAAAGTAAAAAAATTGTAAAAAAATATTTAAAAAAATTAAGAAATACATAAAAATACAAAAAATGTACTAAATTCTTGTATTTTTTTTGTATTTTTGGTATTTAGTGAATTTTTAAAAGATTTTTTTTACAATTTTTTTACTTTTTAGGTGTATTTATGTTAGGTGTGTCTAAAAAGTAAAAAATTTGCATAAAATATTTAAAAAATTCAGTAAAAACAAAAAAACATGGAAAATAAGAGTGTAGAATTTTCTGAAAACTGTTTTTAAAAAATGAAAACCAAGCAAAGTGATTCTTATTCGCATTCTCCACCACATTTACCTTATGCGTTTTCTCTTTTCCAGTTTCTAGATTTGATCTATGTTTCTCTTCCACCCTCAATGTATTGATTAATTGAGTTAATGACAGATCTCCTTGTTTATGCCTAAGACGCTTAGCAAAGTCATTTCAAGATGGAGGTAATTTATCGATAAGGCAAGACACTTTAAGCTCCTCACTAAAAGTTGTCACTTTCTTTTCTACTTTTCTAAGTAGTTCTTGAAACTCATGAATTTGGTCTCCTACAAGTATATCATCTTTCATTTTATAACCAATAAAATTAGAGACAATGAACCTATCAATGCCAGCATCTACAGTTCCATATTCGGCTGGTAAGGTTTTCCATAGTTCTTTTGCAGTCAAGGTGGCCGATTGATATACATCATATAAATGGTCAGATAACACACTAAGGATCCTGTTATAACAATGAAATTCGATTTGTTCGGGTGACAGCCAAGATCCAACAAAATCTTGATCTTCTATGGCAGACATAAGACCCAACACGGTCAACCAATATCTTGTTTGTTTTTGCCATCTTTCAAAATTGTTACCATTAAATTTTTCAGGTTTCACACTAACAGTTTCTTCTAAATTAGCCATTTAAATATTTAAGAACAAGAGAGCCAAGGAGTGTCTTAATCTGTGTGAGACAATAATGAAACAAACATAAATGTTATTAAATTTGAAATTGAAAAATAATTGCCAATAATTTAGGAATAATAAAATGTGACAAATTTTTATACAGATCAAATCTAAACACAATAATTTATAATATGAACAATACTAATTAAATATCATCAATCCAAACAACATAATTTATTATGTGAAAAATTTTGATTTTACTCAACAACTTTCTAAGAATAAATTAATATAAAGAAATAAATAAATAAATAAATAAAAACTACACATAATAACAAGTTGTATAACTTGCCTGATTAATATAAGTTTGAAAACAAGTCAAAGTTTGAAAACAAAGTTACTCTGTTTCCGGGAAAAAAACGCAGTTTAATAAACAAGTTTTAAAACACAAATAATTACGTATACTTCCGAATTGACTTTGAATAATTATGTATATTTCATGCAAATCAATGGAATCAAACTTTGAAAATTAAAAAAAAAAAATTTATCAAAAACCGGTAAACAAAAACTTCCGTTGTTGTTTTTTTTTATATTATTTATTTTTATTAACAGATTTGTTCAATACCAACAAGAGCAATTATGAAACAAAAATAATTAAAAGATTAAATATGTTATAGATTTAACGACTTTAGATTGTTGTGGGAATTGCAAAATATTTATCTTAAATCAATTTTATACAATAATATTGAAAGCAAAACAGATTCTTTTTAAATAGGTTTTCACAATTCAATATAAACTATACATACAAATATATAACAGAATAAGTAAAAGATGAAAGAATTCAAAAAGTAGCCTGTGTGATTGTGAGAGGCACGTCAAAGACGCTGTCCTAAAGTCGTTATGCGCTCCCTCCGTGCAGGTTCTAACGATCACAAACGACTCCAAGATACAACCCAAGAATCCACGGAAATCTGATACAATGCACAGTTATACCAGAAGAATTTGCCAAGAATGTATCAATTGCCCAGAAAATATGAAATATAAAATACTGTAAAGAGAAGAAGGAGAGAGAGAGATCAGAGTACGTTGTCTTTCTTTTATCAATTAGAGTCCTATTTAAATAGGCTCTTTGGTATCTGTTTGGAACAGACACACCTTTTGATATAAAACCAAAACCAAAGCTAAATTTAAAATTCAAATAAATAAGGCTATAAAAGGAAATAAATAAATAATAAAATATAATAATAAATAAAAATAATTAAAGTTTTGAAACTTTTAGGAAATCTACAACAGTTTTCATATGTTCATGATTGAATCAAGAAGAAAAAGCAAAAGTGAAGAGTTAAAAATGAAAACAAAAAATGAAGGTAATTTAAATAAATAAAAAAACTTTTTAACAAGTGTTTTTAGGATATCAAAAATTATCATGTAACATTTTTTACCAATTTTAATATACTTTTTATTGATTTTAAAATTTTTAAAACTTTTTTATTTATTTCAAAACACTTTTCATTCCAATCTCAATATTAATAATGACTCATGATTTGCTCTATTTTTTAATAATTTTTTTCACATTTTGACACCATTTTCTCTTAAGAAAATGTTTGGAATTCCCATAAAAGAGGACTCCCACGAGTCCCACTGATATATTGATTATTGATGTGTTTGAGTTTTTTTCTATCTCTGACAGTGGCATGAATGATCCAGATCATTTTAAGGTTATGTTTGTGAGAGTCTCTATCATTACTGTTTCTCTTATCTTTTGGAGCTTTCAACTTGAAAATAATTCACAAAAATAAAAGATGAAATATCCAACCCCCTTCCAAAAAAAAAAAAAGAAAAAAGAAAATCTATCATGTCGTACAAATCTTCTCCATCTACTTCATGATTTTGTTTTTTTTGTTTTTTTATCTTACCAAAAAAGAAATAAAAAAAAAGAAGGGAAATGTGAGTATGGTAGAGACAGATAAAGACACATGCCACTAGTATTAGGGTCTTGGCAATTCATGAAATCCTACAAGAAAGAGTTGGATGCTTTCCTTCCCATGGCGGTCCACCCTTGCTTTATAAAAATAAAACAATAAATAACACAAAGAAAGAAAGAAAAAAGGAAAAGAAAAAGAAAAAAGAAAAAGTGGACTTTCATAATAGCAATGCATTATATGTATACACATGAAGCATCTTAATGCAAGAAACTTGATTACTTTAGATTGGTTAGTTTTTATTTTATTTTATTACACTGCTACATTAATCATTTATCATACCACATTTCAAAACTATTTTACGTGACACAATCATAATTATGGATTATTAATATAATTTATATAAAACTCGTCATATTAATGATTATGATTATATCATATATTTAAAATATGATACAATTAAATAGTGAGTGTAACATTATTTATAATTCATACATGATAATTTTTTTTACATCTTATAAGTGTTATTTATTTATTTATTCATTTTACTTGATGCATAGCATTTTTTTTTTGTTTTGTGTGATTATTTACAAATAATGAGAATAATTAAAGTCTTAACAATATATAACTACGTAACAACTACCACAAAAAAAGCTCACAAATTCACAATAAAAATAAATAAATAACTAAATACAATCTTTATAATGAGAAAGAAATAATTAACTATTGACGAAATAAGAATTGACTGTACAGGAACTGACTTATTAATTTGAAAAGAAACTAGGAAATATAGATAAACACTTGCATTATTGGACATTGCACATGTAAAAACAGTGGATTAATAAGCATTGAGTTAAAAAGATCATAATTAATCCACTTTTTATGTGGATATCCTCCTTTGGTCGGTCTTCTCGCCGGTCAGTCAACTACCTCGGCTGACCGCGCCTTTCCGAGCGCCGGCCTCTCGGTCTGTCTGATCTCGACAATCCTCAGACCGAGCATCCTGGTCTGACCGGTCACTTCCTGGCCGAGCACCTTCTGCACGGTTCGGGGCAGCACATAGTCCAAACTCTGCCCGGCCCAAGTTCTGGTAGCCCATCTCCGGGTGAACAGTCGATCATCTCGGCCCACTGCTCTGCTGGGCCCCCAACCTGTTCGGTTTATACCTCGGACCAACGCCGGAGTATAAATCACCCTCTCAATTTTAATTTTAATTTCAACATATTTCTAACAATGCAATTATGTGAGAGATGTTTATGTCTCGAGATGCGTACCATATGTCTAGATGGACAAATAATCTTCTGTCTTTAAATTTCTATCCCTATTTTGATGCATTTTTAATTATTAAATCATGTAAAAATTTTAAAATATATAAAACTTGAAACATAATATGATAATTAAAAATATATTGAGAGAAAATGTAAAAATTTAAAGATAAAAAATCCTTTTCCGGGCCATTTTCAAGTGAGGTGTCCTGCCACTACTTCAACACTCATACTGAGGCATAATTGCTGCCCCCCATGAACTAATCAAGATTTTTCCTAATGATACAGCGGCACTCATTCCTACTCATTCTCCCCCAAAAAGAAAACACAAACCAAGGCAATATAAATAAATCTTAAGAGAGACTCCAAATAAAGACATCATTGATTGTGCATATGCATTGAGAACTACATTGACCATCAGTAAAAAAAAGTTTCAATTCAGGTGAATCCAATGCGTGGTTTCTTTAAATTGTTCATGTATCATATTCTGATTACGATTTCGTTTAGAATTATGTTGTTTTAATAATTTTTTAATTTTTTATAAAAAATATGTACAGAAAAATAAAAAAAGTAATGTAATAACTTATAATAATTTGTTAACTTTTTGACTAAAATGTATAGTTGACAAACGAGGCCAAGTTTAGTTTAATTTTCATGACTTATTTTTAAAAAAATTAAAAATTAGTTTCATAAACAAAATAAAAAATACTTAGAATTTGTATATAGATTTATCTTTTTGGAGGGAAAATAATAATTTAATTTTTTTAAAAAATATATATTTTTATTTTTATTTTTGTCAAATTAATTTCTATTTTAAAAAAATTAAAAAATAATTTTAAAAAATCAAACCAAACGTGATCATTGTGTGGGTACCCTTAAGAAAATGACATTTGGTAGCTTGTTAAATTTCTTGATTTTTATTTTTATTCTTTTATGAACAATCTATACATAAAGTTATAAAAGATGATAGTTAGACCATCTCCAATAGTGGAAGCTAAAATGGTTTTATAATAGTCATTTTTTGGCTTGCTACAATGCACAAAAACCAATTTTTAATTGTACCACTCTAATATAGACTTGCCATTTTGGCACAATCATTTGCCGAATTTAACGAACTTTTTTT
Organism: Camellia sinensis; assembly: GCF_004153795.1. Lineage (NCBI taxonomy): Eukaryota > Viridiplantae > Streptophyta > Magnoliopsida > Ericales > Theaceae > Camellia > Camellia sinensis. The sequence continues at coordinate 534,622 of NW_021026037.1, forward strand.
TCTGGCCGTTGGATGCTTTTTGCCCTAATATCTCTTTCTCTTTTCTTCGTTTGACATCTGGATGGCTTTGCCAAACTTTGAGTTAAATTTGGCTCAAAGTTGTGACTTTACCATTTTTTGGCTTGAGCAATGGCCTAGAGTACCATTTTTGTGAAATTAAGGCCTCGTTTGGCAAGTGACTGTTTTAGTTTAAAAGTCAAAAGGTTACTAAAAAAATTAAATGGCCTACAACTTATATCAAAAAGTCAAAGATTTCATTTTCTCTCTACTTTTTGCACATCTTTTCGTAAAAAATCAAAAAGTCATTATAAACATACTAATTTTTTTTACCTCATATTTTAGCCAAAAAATTATTAAAATAGTCTGTTTCCAAACGAGACTTTAGTCATTTTTTGATTTTGACATGAATAATGACAAAACTATTTGAAATACTCTTATATCGTCGTAGTGAGCCTCGTTAATATGCTTACCAACCCAAATTGTACAAGTTCAATCCTTTTCCTATCTGGAGAAATGATAGACCCATGCTATTCACGTTGTTTAAGTGGCATTGAAACATTTTTATGAAAAAAGAACATATATGATTTGGGAAAAAATAGATTTCTATAAAAAATTAAACAATCTTCTACGTATATAAAATTTGATCACAAAATTAAACATAACTCTTTTATATGAAGTGGGATCCACACATATAATGAGTTTTGCCGTGAGAAAATTGTGTCTGATTTATCGGCATGCGTATGTACAATTTTTCAAAATTTAAACTTCAAATGCATTTTTTTTTTAAATCCTACTTGCTATAAAAATCAACTGTACATGAACACAACTGCATTTTCAATAGTCCTCAACTTCAAACCTAAAATATATCTACCTTTTTGTTTGAGAAGTGAATAATGGATCTGGTTGTGTTGAGTCTCTTTCAGGTTCAATGATGAAAACCATTGTAAATTATGCTTTTAGGGATACAGTTGGCAATAACCATCTTTTAAATGAGGATATTGAACTTCACCAAAACCATCAATACCAATTTTAATGGCATATACACACCAATCATATATATAGAGAGAGAGAGGAGTAAGTGGGTAGATCAAAGGTAGGTATAGATTTTATGTTCTTTTAAATCTCAGTTCCAATGCATTTTCTATCCTTTGGCCCGTTTGTTTTAGGCTACAGGGAGGGTATTGGGATTAATAATATCAAGATATTACTAATGTTCTTGTTTATTTGCAGAGATAGCCTTGGGACTATTAGTCCCTTGGTATTACTAATACCTTTAGAAGGGGGATTGGTAAGAAAGAGGTAGAGATGGTATTAGAAAATAGTGAGGGGATTAGAAATTTTTTTATTTTTTATATATTGGGAATTTTTTTTAAATATAATGTTTAATTTTTTATATTTTTTTAATATTTTATATAAAAATAATTTAACAATTCCTCATTATTAATCCCTTCACTATCAATCCCCCACTATTGTTTTGGAATATAGAATGGAGAGAATTGATAGTGAGGGGATTGTTAGTGAGGGGATTGATAGTGAGGGAATTAATAATGAGGAATTGTTAAATTATTTTTATATAAAATAATAAAACAAATAAAAAAAATAAACATTATATTTAAAAAAAATTCCCAATATATAAAAAATAAAAAAATTTCTAATCCCCTCACTATTTTCTAATACCATCTCTACCTCTTTCTTACCAATCCCCCTTCTAAAGGTATTAGTAATACCAAGGGACTAATAGTCCCAAGGCTATCTCTGCAAATAAATAAGGGCATTAGTAATACCTTGGTACATCCAGAGGAGATTACTTACTCGTCCCAATCCCTACCCGTTATAAACCTAAAAAAAACGCGGTTTGTTTTCAGAGAGTTAAAATTGAGGCGATTTCATTTGTTGAAGGAATTAGAAATAAGTGAAGCATCTCTGGTAAGAGTGAGAGAAGATTGATAGTGAGGGATTAATAGATAGAAGGAATTGTTAAATTATTTGTTTTATATAAATAATATATAACAATAAAATAAATATTAAAAATAAAAACATTATATATTTTAAAAAAATTCCCAATATTAAAAATAAAAAAATTTCTAATCCCTCACTATTTTTCTAATACCATCTTTACCTCCCTTACCAATCCCCCTTCCTCCTCCTTACTAATACAAGGGATTACTAATCCCTTCTTATCTCTTCAAAACAAAACCACTCATTCTCAATTCCTTCTCACATACTACAACCAACCCAATCCCCTCCTCCACAACTCCAAAACCAAATGGGGCCCCTCACTAATCAAATCACCTCACTATCAATCCCATCCACTTCTATCTCTCAAAAACAAACGGGCCTTAGTCTTTAGATTTAAGTGTTTCAAGAGTTTTATATTACTTATTAGTTGAGAGGGGTTTGGCATTGACAATAGCTTTTTTAAACAATTTTTTTTATTAATTTTTTTTTTGTTTTTATGAATTTTTTTTATATAATATGTAATGTTTTAAAAATTTCACTTTTATAAAATCTCACTAGACTGACTAGAAGATCTTGCAAAATTTGAATCATTGAAATCAAAATTTTAGAAAATTAAATTCTAAAGACAAAAAAAACATTCATAAAGTTGCTTTTTATTTTTTTGTCTCTTCGTGGCACATATTTTTGTGAATTTTTATTTTATATATATATAATATAATATATATTTACTTTTTAGATTCTTTTAGATTAGGACATAAAAGTAAAAAATATTTGACAATTTTTTTTTCTTTTTTTCTTTTTTTTTAAAATAGTCACTAAAAACAAACTAGTGTTGAAAAATAAAATTGTGACTATTCCTAACTATATGCCAAAATTAGGCGGAAACTGTGTTTGAGATATAGATAATAGAGTGTTTCAGAACTAGAGATCTCACTCAGAAGGTAGAATATTAAGGTGGGCAAACCATTTCATATCAATATAGTTAAGGTGTAAATATTAGATTAATATATAGCTTAAAATTTCTATACAATAGGTGGAAGAATTAATTTGGCATTTCATTAGTATAGGTTGGTGAATATGTACCCAAACTCTCCATTTTCTTGAAGGACACACTTTGTAAGGCCAAGAAAACTAAAAATGCAAGAGTTTAAATAGATCATCCACTATATCCATATGGAATAGGTTAACCGTATATGTCATTATTACGAGCAATAGGAATGAAAATATAATTTGGGTAATTCAGAAATTAGAGGGCCATGAATAGAAATCAAATGGACAGTTGGGTGATTATTGATCCTCACTGCAACAACTAAGCATAATATAATATGTGTATATTATTCTTAATCTCTGTGTTGACCCCTTAACATCCTCAAATGATTGCCAAAAATGGAAGTGTAGAGTTTACACTAAAGTTCATTTAAAAAAAAAAAGAAATAAAAGAAGCTATATAGAAATGGAAATAATATTTCATTTGTACCCTTTTAGGAAAATTTGACATAATAC
>NW_021026037.1:538108-618819 GCF_004153795.1 Camellia sinensis
TGGTATTACTAATACCCTTGGAAGGGGGATTCATATGAGGAGGTAGAGCTGGTATTAGGAAAATAGTGAGGGGATTAGAAATTTTTTTATTTTTTATATATTGGGAATTTTTTTTTAAATATAATGTTTAATTTTTTTTATTATTTTATATAAAAATAATTTAACAATTTTTCACTATCAATCCTCTCACTACTAATTCTCTCACTATGAATCCCCTCCATTTTATCTCTGAAAACAAACGGTTTGTTTTAGGTTATAGGGAGGGTATTGGGACTAGTAATACCAAGGTATTACTTAGTCTTTAGATTTACATGTTTCAAGATTTTATATTACTTATATTAGTTGAGAGGGGTTTGGCATTGACAATAGCTTTTTAACAATTTTTTTTATAATTTTTTTTTGTCTTTTATGAATTTTTGTTTTATATATATGTATGTATTTCTAAAAATTCACTTTTAAATCTCACTAGACTAGACTAGAAGATCTTGCAAATTTTAAACATAAAATCATTTGAAAAAATTCACTAAAGACAAAAAAAACTTCAAAAGTTGCTTTTTATTTTTTTGTCTTCGGTGCACATATTTTTGGAATTTTAATTTTAATATATATATATATATATATATTATATTTACTTTTTAGATCTATAGTAAATAGACCTGCTTGAATTTTTCAGTAATTATCTACATTTTTGTAACGCCCCAAAATAATTACAATAATCTATCCATAATGTCAGTAAATGTCAATAACATTAAGGAAATTATCTCCCATTAAATCCAATTTCAGTTTACAAAAGTGTGACATATGCAATTATACATTCATAAGCTTATTCCTGAATCTATAGCATATATCACAACATGAGCTATGAATTGAAAATAAGACAAATAATAAATGCCCTAAAGGCTTACAACTTTCCAAGTTAGTTCTTGTTGCAACAAAAATGGACTATAGATCTAGTACATTTTAAGCCCTTGGTTATACAGAATGAATACAAGAAAAAGAGAAGCTCTTGCTCCACATCCTCCCAAGGTACTGCCTTAGCGGAGGCATATCATCAACACTTAAAATGTTTTTCCCACATAGGGTGAACCAAAACCCAGTAGAAATAATCCAACACAATATATGAATCTAAACAAAGATGTAAGGATGAAATGCACATGCAATGCCCATGTCAAAACGTTTTACATTCCTTTCCCAAAAACTATGTCATGCTAAGTTTATATCACAATTCTCAATTCATGCTCTTTTCAATAGGAAACAAACTAGGCGGCATCTCGGCAAAGCTTAGCCCGGGATCCTCCTTTGGTCGGTCTTCTCGCCGGTCAGTCAACTACCTCGGCTGACCGCGCCTTTCCGAGCGCCGGCCTCTCGGTCTGTCTGATCTCGACAATCCTCAGACCGAGCATCCTGGTCTGACCGGTCACTTCCTGGCCGAGCACCTTCTGCACGGTTCGGGGCAGCACATAGTCCAAACTCTGCCCGGCCCAAGTTCTGGTAGCCCATCTCCGGGTGAACAGTCGATCATCTCGGCCCACTGCTCTGCTGGGCCCCCAACCTGTTCGGTTTATACCTCGGACCAACGCCGGAGTATAAATCACCCTCTCAATTTTAATTTTAATTTCAACATATTTCTAACAATGCAATTATGTGAGAGATGTTTATGTCTCGAGATGCGTACCATATGTCTAGATGGACAAATAATCTTCTGTCTTTAAATTTCTATCCCTATTTTGATGCATTTTTAATTATTAAATCATGTAAAAATTTTAAAATATATAAAACTTGAAACATAATATGATAATTAAAAATATATTGAGAGAAAATGTAAAAATTTAAAGATAAAAAATCCTTTTCCGGGCCATTTTCAAGTGAGGTGTCCTGCCACTACTTCAACACTCATACTGAGGCATAATTGCTGCCCCCCATGAACTAATCAAGATTTTTCCTAATGATACAGCGGCACTCATTCCTACTCATTCTCCCCCAAAAAGAAAACACAAACCAAGGCAATATAAATAAATCTTAAGAGAGACTCCAAATAAAGACATCATTGATTGTGCATATGCATTGAGAACTACATTGACCATCAGTAAAAAAAAGTTTCAATTCAGGTGAATCCAATGCGTGGTTTCTTTAAATTGTTCATGTATCATATTCTGATTACGATTTCGTTTAGAATTATGTTGTTTTAATAATTTTTTAATTTTTTATAAAAAATATGTACAGAAAAATAAAAAAAGTAATGTAATAACTTATAATAATTTGTTAACTTTTTGACTAAAATGTATAGTTGACAAACGAGGCCAAGTTTAGTTTAATTTTCATGACTTATTTTTAAAAAAATTAAAAATTAGTTTCATAAACAAAATAAAAAATACTTAGAATTTGTATATAGATTTATCTTTTTGGAGGGAAGATAATAATTTAAATTTTTTTAAAAAAATATATTTTTATTTTTATTTTTGTCAAATTAATTTCTATTTTAAAAAAATTAAAAAATAATTTTAAAAAATCAAACCAAACGTGACCATTGTGTGGGTACCCTTAAGAAAATGACATTTGGTAGCTTGTTAAATTTCTTGATTTTTATTTTTATTCTTTTATGAACAATCTATACATAAAGTTATAAAAGATGATACTTAGACCATCTCCAATAGTCGAAGCTAAAATGGTTTTATAAAAGTCATTTTTTGGCTTCCTACAGTGTACAAAAACCAATTTTTAATTGTACCACTCCAATATAGACTTGCCATTTTGGCACAATCATTTGCCAAATTCAACAAACTTTTTTTTCTAGCCGTTGGGTGTTTTTTGCCCTAATATCTATTTCTCTTTTTTTCATTTGACATCACGATGGCTTTGCCAAATTTTGAGCTAAATTTGGCTCAAAGTTGTGACTTTACCATTTTTTGGCTTGAGCAATGGCACACCACTAGAGTACCATTTTTGTGAAACTAAGGCCTCGTTTAGCTTAAAAGTCAAAAGGTTACTAAAAAAATCAAAAAGTCAACAATTTATACTAAAAAGTCAAAGATTTCTTTTTCTTTCTACTTTTTGCACATCTTTTCGTAAAAAGTCAAAAAATCATTTCAAACATACTAATTTTTTTCACCTCATATTTTAGCCAAAAAATTATTAAAATAGTCTGTTAGTCATTTTTTTATTTTGACATGAGCAATGACAACTATTTGAAATACTCTTATATCGTCGTAGTGAGCCTCGTTAATATGCTTACCAACCCAAATTGTACAAGTTCAATCCTTTTCCTATCTGGAGAGATGATAGACCCATGCTATTCACGTTGTTTAAGTGGCATTGAAACATTTTTATGAAAAAAGTAACATATATGATTTGGGAAAAAATAGATTTCTATAAAAATTTAACAATCTTCTACGTATATAAAATTTGATCACAAAATTAAACATAACTCTTTTACATGAGGTGGGATCCACACATATAATGAGTTTTGCCATGAGAGAATTGTGCTTGATTTATCGGCATGCGTATGTACAATTTTTCAAAATTTAAACTTCAAATGCATTTTTTTTTTTTAATCCTACTTGCTATAAAAATCAACTGTACATGAACACAACTGCATTTTCAATAGTCCTCAACTTCAAACCTAAAATACATCTACCTTTTTGTTTGAGAAGTGAATAATGGATCTGGTTGTGTTGAGTCTCTTTCAGGTTCAATGATGAAAACCATTGTAAATTATGCTTTTAGGGATACAGTTGGCAATAACCATCTTTTAAATGAGGATATTGAACTTCACCAAAACCATCAATACCAATTTTAATGGCATATACACACCAATCATATATATAGAGAGAGAGAGGAGTAAGTGGGTAGATCAAAGGTAGGTATAGATTTTATGTTCTTTTAAATCTCAGTTCCAATGCATTTTCTATCCTTTGGCCCATTTGTTTTAGGCTATAGGGAGGGTATTGGGATTAATAATATCAAGGTATTACTAATGTTCTTGTTTATTTGCAGAGATAGTCTTGAGACTATTAGTCCCTTGGTATTATTAATACCTTTAGAAGGGGGATTGGTAAGAAAGAGGTAGAGATGGTATTAGAAAATAGTGAGGGGATTAGAAATTTTTTTATTTTTTATATATTGGGAATTTTTTTTAAATATAATGTTTAATTTTTTATATTTTTTTAATATTTTATATAAAAATAATTTAACAATTCCTCATTATTAATCCCTTCACTATCAATCCCCCACTATTGTTTTGGAATATAGAATGGAGAGAATTGATAGTGAGGGGATTGTTAGTGAGGGGATTGATAGTGAGGGAATTAATAATGAGGAATTGTTAAATTATTTTTATATAAAATAATAAAAAAAATTAAACATTATATTTAAAAAAAAATTCCCAATATTAAAAAATAAAAAAATTTCTAATCCCCTCACTATTTTCTAATACCATCTCTACCTCTTTCTTACCAATCCCCCTTCTAAAGGTATTAATAATACCAAGGGACTAATAGTCTCAAGACTATCTCTGCAAATAAACAAGAACATTAGTAATACCTTGATATTATTAATCCCAATACCCTCCCTATAGCCTAAAACAAATGGGCCAAAGGATAGAAAATGCATTGGAACTGAGATTTAAAAGAACATAAAATCTATACCTACCTTTGATCTACCCACTTACTCCTCTCTCTCTCTATATATATGATTGGTGTGTATATGCCATTAAAATTGGTATTGATGGTTTTGGTGAAGTTCAATATCCTCATTTAAAAGATGGTTATTGCCAACTGTATCCCTAAAAGCATAATTTACAATGGTTTTCATCATTGAACCTGAAAGAGACTCAACACAACCAGATCCATTATTCACTTCTCAAACAAAAAGGTAGATGTATTTTAGGTTTGAAGTTGAGGACTATTGAAAATGCAGTTGTGTTCATGTACAGTTGATTTTTATAGCAAGTAGGATTTAAAAAAAAAATGCATTTGAAGTTTAAATTTTGAAAAATTGTACATACGCATGCCGATAAATCAAGCACAATTCTCTCATGGCAAAACTCATTATATGTGTGGATCCCACCTCATGTAAAAGAGTTATGTTTAATTTTGTGATCAAATTTTATATACGTAGAAGATTGTTAAATTTTTATAGAAATCTATTTTTTCCCAAATCATATATGTTACTTTTTTCATAAAAATGTTTCAATGCCACTTAAACAACGTGAATAGCATGGGTCTATCATCTCTCCAGATAGGAAAAGGATTGAACTTGTACAATTTGGGTTGGTAAGCATATTAACGAGGCTCACTACGACGATATAAGAGTATTTCAAATAGTTGTCATTGCTCATGTCAAAATAAAAAAATAGTCTAGTCTAGTGAGATTTAAAAGTGAATTTTTAGAAATACATACATATATATAAAACAAAAATTCATAAAAGACAAAAAAAAATTATAAAAAAAATTGTTAAAAAGCTATTGTCAATGTTTTTTTTTTTTTTTTTTGGTCATGCTTGTTATAAGTTGTTGCTAATTATCATAAGACCTATTGGACAATGGGTCTACTTATTAAGACTTATACGTAAGTCTATTTTATATAATTAAATTGACTTGAACTTAGTTCAATTCTTTGAGCTTGACTTATTTATGTAACTAAATTGACTTAATTTGAGTTCGACTAAAATTTTTAGCAAATTGAGCTTTGAACACTCCAAAACTTAACTCAACTCAGCTTGTGTATAATTCTAGTTCCATTATACTAGCATCCTACTCCAAGCCCTCATATACCCACTACAACATTTTCTTAGGTCAGTGACACTTGAAAGTGTCACAAAACTACTTCTCTAGTGGCATTTTCTAGTCTTGTACGTAGCGTTTTCAATAAATGTCATTTACACTCATACCACAGTAGATATTAGTAGCACCTTAGTGACACTTGCAAGTGTCATTACACCATCAAGGCTAAAGCTTTTCAATGACACTTTGATACTAGTACTCCTTCTTATTCCCCCTTTCTCTAACCTCAGTCCTCTGTTGGGTATGCAGACAACCTTCAACAGGGAGCCCAAGCTTAAGGGGGGGTCACGAAGCACCGGAGGCCCTACCGGCTTTACCCTATATCATGTAACATTGTACATGTTTTAGGGTTAGATAAAAAGAGAGGTTGTTGCAGTTTTCAGAGAGTGCAAACGGTGAAAAAATAGTCTGTAATTCTATAATCAATATAGTGAATTAGTGTGGCTCCAGAGGACGTAGTCATGTTGTCGAATCTCATATATTTGTGTGTTTTGCTAATTTTATTTTTCTATGATTCATAATTTTCAAGATCTATAAAGTTTAGGGATTGAACTTGTGCTTAAATCCCAACAATAATTTCTTCCGGATGGTCCTTGAATTTTAATCCCTTCCTCTACAAGGTCTTTGCACTTGTACTTAAAACTCTAATGGAATAGGAAACAAGCTTTTATTTTGATTCTATTAAATAAAAATACAAATTTATTTGGTGTAGACCTGTCTTGAAAATAAAAATAAATGGTTTGGTGAATTGTTGAAAGTTGTGGTAAATAAACAATAATAGAAGGTGGCTAGAAGTGATGGTTAGAGAGTCATCGGAGGGGGGCCAGAGGTCACATGAGGTGATTAGAGGGTTGTTGGAGATCAGCTGATGATTGGTGATGGTTAGTCAACTAGCCAATGGTGGGTGGTGATCACGGGTGATAAAAAAGGAGGGGTGAGTGAGAACTTATTTTGAAAATAAAAAGATTTCTAAAACCCAATGGAGAAATACACTCTGCAGTGTGTAAAGAATGAGGCATATTTCCCTTCAAGGGGAGGTTTTCCTTTTATAGTGGTTGTGGCTTTGTTCTAATTCTTTGTTTGGTGGGCTTTTTGGCTGGATTGGATCATTCTGTCACCTTATTTGGGTCAGACCTAGGTGTGTATAATTTGATCCCACAATGTGTCTACAAAACAGAGTATTTTGACACCTCTTTTCTTCAGTCATTGGTTTGATCCTCCTATGCATTATGATCATCTTAGGGTTCAAGGAAATTATGCAAGATTGCAAGAAGCAGAGATTAGAAGTGTGTTGTGTTGTGTTCCATATGCAAGTAAGATGACTCTAAAACTGTGTTTGAATCATGAATTTAAATACAAATTTAGAAAGTAAAATAAAAGATGAAAAAAATACAAATTAATTATTTTTCCCTCCATTTCTCTAGAAATATTCTTTTCTTTTTGTAAATACCCACCCAAATCCATAAAGATAAAAACAGTGTCCTCCTTTCATGTGTATACCACAGTGCTTAGGTACAACACTATTTTACACTCCCTACTTTTCTTCAACCATTTTCAACTTAAAAAGTCATGTGAAAAAAGCATGTTACTTTTTGCTAAATGAGGGTAATTTGATAATTTTCTCACAAAAAACAATGGTTCAAAAAGTAAATCTTTTAGCAATTACCAAACACATCAATTTTTAAGATTCTAAAAAAGCAAAAAAGCATGATTCACTTCCCTAGCTTCAATGCAAACCATAAACAATCATACCAATCTACTCGCCAAATCTTGGGCCTAGATAGAAGATAGATAAGGAAAGAATAGTAGTGTCTAACAACAATATCATGAAATCTCCAATCATATTGAAGTAGTTTAACCTAAAGCTGATTTCATTGACCAAAAAAATCCTAAAACAGAAAACTACTTTAATTAATGAAATATTTACTTCACAATCTGACAATCTGACTTCACAGGAATCAAACTCGCAAAATATTTAACCATTTTATACAGAAATGAAGAATGTACCAGTGAATAAGATCAAGCACACCATATCCTAAACCAACATTTGATAATAAAAAACACATACTAAAACATAAAATATATATATATTGGAATTAAAACTCTTCTACTTTGATAGCATCTCTAGGCATCTCATAAGCATCTTTGGGCCTAGATTTCTTCACACCAGCTGTGAACCAAACTTTGTCTGACTTGTAGCTCTCAACAGACACACCGGTGACTTTAACCCATACGAGGACCTTTGTCTTCATTCCTTCTATTCCAGTGAGCTTTCCCCTCGACAATGTCCCTTTGACGCGAGTGGCGTACCTTACAATGGACGAGTCCTTGAAGCTAACCTCACAGGGTGAGGACAAGTACACGATGAGCTTGCCCTTTGCTATGTCAAATTCGTAACATGTTATGTTCTGTGGGAAAAGGCCAGGAGGAAGGTTGTGCTCACGCAGGAGTTCTGGCAAGGCTTTCATTGGCTTGCCTGAAAAAAAACAACAAAAAGAAGATTGAATTGATGTATTGTGACAAAATTACAGAGTTGGCATATACGGATCAGAATCAGTGTTATTTTGTTTTTGCTTATCTATAGTCATCCAATCACATTGCTCTGTGTTGCTCATTGAGTCACTGTGCCTATCCTTCAATTACTAATGATGTGTTTGGTTGAGGGATTTGAGAAGGGATTTAGAAAGGGAAAGGGAAAAGGTGTGTGAAACTAGGTAAAATGTAAGTATATTTTATTCACATTTCACCTAACTTTTCCATTTCTCTTTCCAAATCCCTCCTCAAATCCCTCAACCAAACACAGCGTAAGTGATTTGATGTATTGTGACAATTTTGTATGAAAGAAAGCAAGTATTGTGAAAATTTGATGGGATAACCAACTCTTTGGACCACCAAAAGACTAATTACTTCAGATTTGAGTGAAGGAGCAATAGAAGTAATGTCCTATGAGCTTAAAATTTTACCCAAACAAAGAAATGAGAAAAGAGGAGTTTTTATAACCTTAAAGGGCTATGATCTAATGGTCATATGGACATTTAGGCTCAACACTTTGACAGTAGGAGGTAAAAGAAATTGAGTAGTCCCAGAGTACGGACACGTGATATTCCTTGGTATTGTGATTGGTGAAGAAGATGGGTAGGTCAGATATTGTGTTAGGTGATTGAGCAACATGAAGGGACATGATGAATGATGATTGGTTAAGGAGTACGGACACGTGGTACTTCGGGAGTATTCTATGATTTTCCAAAGTGGTATCATAATTAATATGTAACTAGTTCCATAAAAAAGGAAATTATGGTTGAGAAAGGTCAAATCTCAAACACACAATATTTGGTCATACTCATTGATGCCTGCCAGATTACTAGTGGAAGAATTGAAGGTTGCGTTCATTGTAGTTGCAGCAGTATAGTTAGTTGTACAGAATTTTCTGTGACTATACTTCTAGTTGTAAAAATAATCTATGCATATCAGAAAAAAGTAAGGATGTAATAATTTATCATGATATTTGAATGGGAAAGACAGATAACAAATGGGGGAAAAATAGAAATAGTTTTGGTTTACTAGGACAAACGACCCCAAAAGCACAAAAGTTACATATTAAACAGTAAAATAAAGAGCCGCAGATTGTTATTTTCTTTATTAATATTCAAGTTGTACTGCAGTTTGTACTAGTCTTTCGTAATCAGACATTTGTAGTTTCTATTATCTCACCTTGGCCCTTAAAATAATACAATATTAATAACTCGTAAAAAACGGAAAGGAGTAGCTAATATCAATATGGGTTTAAATTAGAGGGAAATATGAAAGAAATAGTGGGAAATTCAAACAAATTCAGTACTATTCACAGGGATTGCCAAATTGAGTTCCTTTACTTCAGCAAGTAATGAGAAATTCTTCCCTCCTCTATCTAAACATGTTCTTCTATGATGCTAGTTCATTATCTTAATAATATGTATTCTCTAATTAAATCAAAAGCTAGCTCATGCAAGTGCACACCCAAGGCGACAATCTTAACAAGAATAGTTAAAAATATTCAACGATGGTATATAGCAGGAACATTCAAGGCAAGGACCGCACAATCCACTCTTACTTTCAAGATAAGTTCAAGCCTCTTAGGCGGTTACCCACAAAAGCATACAAATCCCGGAAAGAAGCATTTTTGTAGGGATATTTATTTATAAGTCAACATTAAAGTACTTCTAAAGCACACAAAACGAACCGGGATACTATTACTAATTACCATATAATCACTTGCAAGTTGAAACTTTAATAATCCAGTTTGATTAATATTAATTCTGTACCTTTCAGCTTGTTGAATATCCATTTTGCCTTCTCTTCCACGGTATTTGAGAAAGTCTGAAATCATAAGCAAACATATTAGTTAAGAGACAAAATAGTAGTCACAACAAGTTCATCGATGAGAACACGTCAGACATATAATATCACCAAGATAACAATTATCTGCTTTGCTTTTAATAAATATGTTCAATTTTGATAGATGATCAATCAATTAGAAAGTTGAAACCAAAAGCTCATTGTGGGCTTATTTTGGGACCCTTTTAACTCTTCCTTTAACTCATCTTAATTATACTTCAGATTTCTATTTGCCATGCAGGGGCTACAAAAACTTGATATTCAACTTTATAATGCAGCAAATACAAATAAGATTGAAAAAAAGAACACTAAAATAAAATGGTTACAGAGAGAGGAGTTAATTAATAAAAATGGAGGAAGCTTAAAGAATTAGTGTCAAAATTCTGAACGAATTAATATCTATTTGCAGTTAAAACTGAAAAAATGCTGAGAAATCTGAAAATTCTCATCTCAAATAAAACGCAAGGGTTCTAAAAATTCAGATGGCACCTCTTATAGAAATTTTGTTTATCAAATTGTTTGCACATTCAGGCGAATTTGAATGGAAGTGTAAAGAAAAAAAAGTTCGGAATGCCAATATCGCATTCAGGAGATTGACTAGCTATGGACCAAAGACATTGTGAAGGATTGCTTCTACTTCAGAGGAAGTGGAAGAAATTTGCAATTTAAATGTTCATCCAGAAAAACTGAAAAGTGAAACATGTTTTTTGACATCAAAGCCAAATGAACAAATTATGCCAATTGCCTCTTTTCAATACTAGTATAAGTGCATGGGCATCGTGCCATAGTTGATTTGTTTTAATTTGCATTAAATTACAAAATTCATTCAAACATGTGGATTGAATGATTTATGTTATAAATTACATTCTATAGAATAATCAAATGAACAAGATCTGCAAGGGAAACCAAGTGAACATCAGTTCCATTTATCATTATTAATTCCAACGTCTGTCGCTACATTTTTCAGTATTTTTTCCAAAGTTGAAAGGAGCACCAAATATGGAAATCTCAATCAGGTTCTAACAAAAGAAATGTAAGATTATTTAAAGCTAAGAAGAAAAAAAAAAAAAGAAGTAGAAAACTCATTATCAGAGCATGCCTAAAACCCAAATCAATGTGCATGGTGTCCAATATTACTCCACAATAACTTTCTTTCTCATATCCAACAACAATATGTAAACCATTCTAAAAAACACTAAGATTAAATAGTTAATCTCAATAATCAGATGAACAATGGAATTGAAATTGATTTTAAGAGTACAAAAATTTTGATCAAAATTTAACAAAATGTAGCATTCTATTCAATTCCAATTAAATCAAAGATTAGAATTTCTTTGAGAAAGCCAAATTCAGATTTATCAAATGGGTAAACACACATCTAAAGGGTTGTAGGGGTGTGTCGGTTTGGCTTGGTTTGACACTAAATTTGGAACCAACCCAATCATGATAGGTTTCAAATTTTTAGACCCATAACCAAGCAATCATGCACCAGAACCAATGCAACCCAAGGCAATGTAGTTCAGGTTGGAACCACAGTTCCACTATATTAAAAATAAGCAAATCAATCAATAATAAATAATTAAAATAAAAAAGCATTTAACATTTAAACATAATACAAACAAAGAGCAAAATATTATTTAATGCAAATCAATACAAATTAAATCCAACTCAAGCTTAAATATAACCAATACAAATTACATCTATTAATTAGAAACAATACAAATCAACTGCAAAATCTGACTCAAACTTCAAGAAAAATTATTAAGTGTAATCAAATCCATTGTAATATAGCAATAAAGAAAAAACATGCAATATAAATAAAAATTTAAAATATAAATATATATAGGTTTGGTTATTAGGTTAGTTCGGTTTATGCAACGCCTAAACCACGAATCAACCCAATCCTATCCTATCGGTTTAGTGATTTGAAGACCAGAACCAAACTAAGGCACTCAAAAACCAACCCAACCCAACCCAACCCAAAGAGTTTGGTTTGGTTTGGTTCGGTTCATTTGAATTTTGAACAACTAATGGGCTGTGGCAATAATTTCTCAAAAAAAGAAAAGACAAGAAGGATTAAAAAAAGTAAATTAGGGAGAAGTAATCCTATCCATCTAATCTGATTTCATCAAACCCTGTTCAAAATTCCCTTTTTATTCTTCATAAATTACTCTGTTTTTTGGGAAATCAATTATATAGATATATCTTCTGGCATTGCCCAATTGGGTAAGTTCAATGAAGAAGCATTACATCTATTATCTATATATGAGAATTGACATAGACATGTATGTATACAAATATGAATGAACAACCCATACAAGCACACAGGGAAGAGAGAGAGAGAGAGAGTTACAGAGAGGTCTTGGGAAATGTTGGAGATCTCTTCTTTGGCTTTCTTGGAAGCCCAAAAAGTACCAGCTTTGAGACTCCCAACCTTTGTTAGAGCCTTCTCCATTTTGGGTTTTCTTTCTTTCTTGGGTTTCTTGCTGTCAGTCACTCCTCACTCCTCAGGAGAGAATGAAAGTTCATACCCAAGTATTCTCTGTCTGTCTCTCTCTCCCCCTCCCCCTTATCCCTAACCTATCACTTCATTTCTCGAGCATGTGTTGCTGTCACAGCTCATCGAATCAAATGCATGCCAGTTCAACAACAAATTGGCGCTCACAAAAATTAAAAAATAAAATAAAAGAACAGTAATTACATGAGATTTTATTAAAATATGAATTATTTTTAATGATTTTAAAAATTATAGTTTATCTTTTAAAATTTTTAATTTTATTTTATTAATAAATTATTAAATCAATTAATAATTTTTAATAATATTAAAAATATGTTTTAATTAATAATTTAAGTAATTTTATTATCATATAAGAAATCAATTATGATTTTATTTTTTTCAGTTAATTCTGTTAAATAAAAAATTCTAATAAGGCGGTCTGTGTAATTTTTCAAATCACAAGAATCAATTTATATTTTAAATAAATCTAAAGAGATGTATTTGTAATTTATCCTAATTACAATTTGAATAAATTACATTTTGACTCATTTATGTTTTACCATTTTCTCGTTTTAGTTTTTAAATATTTTTTTTTTTTTCACTTTTCATGTTTGAAGTTTTTTTTTTTTTTAAAGTAAAATTATCTTTTGTTCAAGATTAGACATAAAAATATCATATTGACAGTCACGCATAAAATATATCATTACATTTAACCTGAATCTTTGACCAAAACTTAAATTTAAATATAATAATATATTTTTTTATGTCAAGTGGTAGTTCGTTTGAGATGTGGGTTAATTTTTTGATTTTTTTAGCATGTGGTTGCAAAGCCTCGTTTGAAAAAGATTTTTTTGGTTTTTTTGACTTTTGTGAGACAAATAATGTAATGATTATGAGTTGAATGTGATATTTTGTCTTATTGGACTAAAAAAATTTATTTTTATCCTTTTATAACTAAAATAGCCTCAAATCTAACCCAACCCAACCCAACCCTTCTTCCCAAACGAAACCGTAGTGTTTTCTATCTAATTTAGACATAAATTAGTTGTAAGAGTAGGTTGAGAAAAATTTGAAACGTAAAGAGTTTAAATGAAAAAAAAAACTTCAAAAATCAATATAGAAAAATAATAAGACATAAAAAGGGCAAAGTATAATTTACCCTCACAATTTAATGGGATTGTTTGGTGTAGCTTATCAACATGTTTATAATTTTTATTTATTTTATTTTATTTTGATAATATATGCCAAACTGTCTTATATTAAGAAATAAATAATTCAAATAAGTTGAATAAAAATTGATTATCGAGATGTTTTTGACTTATATTTTTTGATAATCAATTTTTAAGTTATAATGAGTTGCACTCAATAGGTCCAATATAATACAAGTACCAACTGTGTCATTTTAAAAAAATTATTAGATATTTGCGAAATATTTTGTGATATTATTTACATGTTATTTTTAATTAATTAAAAATAAGTTTTTTTTTTTTTTAACCTTTAACAAAGGTGAATCAACATGTCCTATTGATTCACATTATCATGTAAACAATATTATGTGATATTTTGAAACTACTAAATAATTACTTGTCTTTTTGTGTAATTTTTATTGGGTATAATTACTTGTTATGTAATTTTGATTGCGTTGCAAAAGTATAATATGTATAATTTTGTTAATATTGTATTACGTAGTTTTGATAATATAAAATATAAAATGCATTTATAAAAATAACATTTTATGTAATTATTTATGAATCTGATGTAAACTTAGGAAAAATGATAGAAAATGGTTCTTGTGGAAATATTACAAAATCATGAAGAATCTTATGTACATACGAAAGGTTGAAAAATAATTACAAAAATGTGAAAATCTTTTTTATTATTATTTATTTATGTTTTTTCTCTCTTCCCAACTCTTGAAAAATAATTACAAAAATGTGGAAATCCCATATTTTTTATTACTATGTTTTCTCTCTTTTTTCTCAATTCCTTCCTCTTTCTTCTATCTTTTTCTATCTATCTCACCTTAGAATGTGTTGGAGTGGCAACAGAGAGTGGCGAAAGGGTAGCCGATTGTAAGTAGGTGGTGGTTGTTGGAGTTGAAAGGAATGAAAGAGAAAGAGAGAAGGTGGAGACGGAAATGGAGATCTACCGCTTTGTAATTTTTTCTTGTCTTTCTACTTTTATTGCAATTATTTTTTTTATTCCCCATCTATTTACAGTTATTTGTTTTGGTAATTTTCCCAAGAATTTATAAATTCAAAAGGTTGAAGCCTGAGCTGCAAATTGAGCCAGCTTCAAGCCATCAAATGCAATTAAGATAAATGACCAAAAAATCCTTTTTTTCTTTTCCTTTATTTCAATTTAAGTCCTGCAGAATAGCTTCAATTTTAGGATGCCTTTGTTGTTTCCAACCTTTCTCTTTTCTTTGCCTTCCTCTTAAAGTTAGTAGTCGAGACAGCAGTTCTTAAAGTTAAATTTACCCAAAAAATAAATGTTCATGCAAAGCTTTAAACACAATCAAAAAGAGACTACTTTGATTAATTTGTAAGATATAGAGACAAAGACAGGTTAACATACTTACTAATGAGAGATGAGTTTATTAGTTCCTAAGATTTAAAGACAAAGGCATCCCAACAAATATATGTTGTTAGGATTAAACACACTCATAAAATAATCAACAAGCAATCACACACACAAATGAGACACAAATATTTATGTGGTTCGGCAATCACACACACAAATGAGACACAAATATTTATGTGGTTCGGCCTAATACCTACGTCCACGAGAGAAAGAGAAAAAGGTTCACTATGATAAAAAAACAAATACAAAACATAGGAGGAGGAATCTCACTCTCTCAACTCAACTCACAGATCATGTATTTCTCACAACTATCTCTTTTCTTCACAGTTTGATCTCTCCATCAACTTAGCTCACATCTCTCCTTATTTATACACAAACGGAAGAGTTTGCCTACTAACAACCAACCACCAAAAATAAATGACAAGCCATCAATACAGCCACCCTACAAGGAGATAGCTCGGCTAAATGTCTCCAAAATCTCTAGCCCAAAATTTGCAGCCTCTATTCTTGACTTCCAAAGCCAACTTCACATGGTGTGGATACTCAACATATATATATATATATATTAATTGTAATTTGTAAGTGAAAACACAATGCCTTTGTAATTGTAAATATAAACTTTTGATAATAAGGAAAATGTGTTAAATTGAAAAATTGTTTAGAAGTTAGTAGGGTTTTAGCAATTAACAATTTTGTGAGTATTTTTTAACCAAAATTTTAAATTCTTTGTTGGGTGCTTTATATAATAATGTGTGTATATATATATTATTGCATTAGTTTAATAAGTTCATCTTAAATATAAACTTTTGATAATAAGGAAAATGTGTTAAATTGAAAAATTGTTTAGAAGTTAGTAGGGTTTTAGCAATTAACAATTTTGTGAATATTTTTTAACCAAAATTTTAAATTCTTTGTTGGGTTCTTCATATAATAATGTGTGTATATATATATATATATTATTGCATTAGTTTAATAAGTTCATCTTTCATATTATATCAAAATATTAAGAACACATTAAACAATATTTAAAATTTGGCACAAAAAGATTTACCAGGAATCATATATTTCAGGTCACATGGTGGAGAGGAATAATTTGAATTTCCAGGTAATTAAAATCTAATAATGTTTTTCAACAAATTGTTGTGTTCCTTCGTATGGGTAGACAGCCTTTAATCCAGTGGATGCAACCATGTGGGACTGTTTTATGTCTTCAGACAAACAATCATTTGGGACATGTGATCTAACTACTCTCACTTTTTTGTTCAACTTTTTGCTTTTCACATTGGAACTCAACTTTTACAGAAATAGAGAAGATCTATCAAAATTCTCAATTCCACAATCAGGATCAAAATCAGCATTTCATTATTGGAGAGATTAAAAGGTAAATAATTTTTTTTATCATTCACATAAATATACATATATATATATATATATAATATGATATATAAATTATATATACACAAAATAAATAAATAAATACCATAGAACTGGAGAGGGAATTTTTATGTGCATTAGGGCCGAGCTAGGCCCAGGCATAGTAATGGGCTGTGGTAAAAAGGGCTTAGCAAAATGGACCTTGTTGTTACCTTGGTCCAAGTATGTTTACAATCACTATGGTCGGAGTAGTGATAATTAGGTTGGTCGTAATATTCGGAGATGAGGTATTTGGGCTTCTTATGGAGGACCTTGCTCTTGTTAGCTCGGTCGAAGCTGGGTATAATTAGCTCGGTCTCAACAGGTTAAAACCGGGGTATAAGTAAAAGAAGAGCCGAGCTACGAGTTGCATGTGAAGGCAGTGGATTAAGTATGACAAAGGGCTAGTGTTAGCTCGGTCGTACTGTCATCTAACCGTGGTAAAACCATCTCACTTGGTTTGAGCAGTGAGGAGGGTGTTGAAGGATAAGTATTATCTTTTAGGAGTGTGATTCCTAGGAGGACTCTACATAGAGGAATAAGAGTCCTACTAGGATTGAACCACGCGGAACCTATAAAAGCTCATAACATAACCTAAGTACAGGTAACACAACTTTGATTCCCGAATACATAGAGTTTTTGTCTATTTGTCTATTTTGCTGACTTAGGCATCGGAGAGGTATCCGGCACATACCCGCCGGTTAGCTCACGTTTGTGTTTTCAGGGAGTAAAGCAACAACGTTTGGAGGAGCGTAGACTTGATCAACAGGATTATACGAGAACATTATTTCGTGCTCGTACAATTGACGCCGTCTATGGGAAGTCCAGAAAGAACAAAACCTCTTGATCAAGTTTTTCTCTCTAGTCGGAAGCAATGGTGCACAATGAAGACTTGTCGCAATTTGCTCTTGATGGGCAAACCCCGGAGGGGGGTGAGAGGCGCGAAGATTTGTTTGGTATCCCTCCCATGGCGGATTTAGAACCCCAGCGACAGAACCCCTGGAGAGATGCAAGAGGGAGGCGGGTTAATAGCCCCCGTCGCTATCAAAGTCCTGAAAAACAGAGGTGGATGATGGACCCTCAAGTTCTGAAAGATCACGTGAAGGAGCATGACGGGTTAATAAGGAGGATGGCGGCAGACATGGAGTCAATGAAGCGCCAGATAAAAGGAAAAGGGGTGGCGACAGGAGAGAGGTGCAAAGGCAACACGCCCCCTCGCCACTCGGAGGATCGTGATAGGCGTACCACACCATCGCAAGCAGAAAGTAAGAGCCTTAGGGCAGGCAACACTCAATCAAGGACTTCCAGGACTCGTTACTCCAGGTCTGAGAGAACGAGAATTGAGAGGTCATATATTGAAGGAAGCACCTATCGACCCTTGCACACGCACCAGACTTCATCTAGGAACACGGAGTTGCCTAAATCATCTGACTTACGAACTGTGCTTGAAGAAAAGACATGATGGAAGGAGGATACCAGGGCACGCGACTCGCGCAGAGTTTCAACCCTTCAGCGGTTGGCCTTTTGGACGCATGGGAGCGTCGAGGTAGAAATGCCAATGCCGCGCCTTGCTTACGAACCAACAGACAAAGCATTAGCAAGGTTACAGAGCTCGTCATTCGTTCCGGCAATAAAGAACGCACAACTACCTTTAGGCTTCCACCAGCCCAAATTCACCACTTATGAGGGAAAGACAGACCCCTACATGCACTTGAGTCATTTTCGCCAGGTTATGGCAGTATACCGGCGAAACGAGGCTTTAATGTGCATCCTGTTTCCATCCAGCCTTGGCGACCTAGGTCTAACCTGGTTCGAAAGGCTACCAGAAGGCAACATTACCTCTGGGGCACAATTGGCAGAGACGTTCGTGACTAGGTTCAGAACGAACACCAAGACACCAGTGGAGATCGATCAGCTACTGTCTATTGACATGAGCGACAAGGAGATGTTGAGATCCCATAACAGTCTCTATTAGGAAACCTTCAACCAGATTGGGGATTGCCCTACAAACCTCGCCATTGCACAATACAAACGGGGCCTGCCAGTCGGAAACAAATTGAGGGACTCAATTACTATGACACCACCCCTCATGATAGAGGCCTTAATGGAGAGAGTGAACCAACATATTCGTGTGGAGGAAGATAGCGCCTGTGCTAAAGCGAAATCTGGCACAATAGTAATGCCAGATAAAAGGACTACAGCAAAAGTCAACACGGTAGAGCAACCTAACAGGAATGGGCGAGGCAAGTGGGCCAACAGAGAGGACCCAGACAAAAGGAAGTTAAGAGTTTGCACTGCCATTACCACAATGTTCAAAAAACCAATCTACCAAATTCTCAGTGAGATACGCAACGAACCTTTCGTCCGATGGCCAACTAAGTTGGGAGAAGCACAAAAAGACTATGACGAGAGGCCCCGGTGCACCTTCCATGATGAAAAGGGGCATCGCACTGAAAATTGCATACCATTGAGGCAGCATTTGGAGGAGTTATAGTGGCAGCTGGGCACCTGGACCAGTACATAGAAGGAGGGACACAGCCAGCCTCCCAAAACCACAATAACCCAAACAAAATATCGGTTGATGCCTCACCTCAAGGCGTAATTAACGTAATACATGGAGTATTCGAACTTGAGTGGGTATGTGAGCTCAGGGGAATGATAAAAAAGGCTGAGCACTTAAGGGAGGTATTAAGTGCACAACCTGCCATCAAAAAAGGGAGAACAGAGGCCACAAATGTCATATCTTTTTCAGACAAAGATTTAGCGATGATATATTGTCCTCACAATGATGCACTGATTGTCACTCTACGTGTCAAGAATTTCGACATCAAGCGGATTTTGATTGACGAAGGAAGCTCATGTGAGATAATGTATTACAAATCCTTCAAACAACTAAAATTGGAGGACAAAGACCTGGCACCTGCAATATCTTCCCCAATCGGATTCAACTCAATGCCAGAGTGGCCAGTGGGCAAGATAATCCTCCCAGTTAAGGCAGGAACCATGACGAAACAAGTGGAATTCTGGGTATTAAAAGTCCCTTCCACTTACAACATAATTTTGGGAAAGACATGGTTGCATGCCATGCGATCGGTAGCATCAACCTACCATCAAGTATTGTGGTTCCCCAACGAAGCCAGAGTAATTGAAGAGGTCTTTGGAGACCAAATTATGTCCAAACAGTGCTTCGTCACAGTAAATGGCAGCCGCGCTGCGAAAGGGTATGTATAGATGGTGGAAGGGCCCGAGAGCAATGAACTGTTTGCAGATGTTGGCAAGGCAGCTGAACAAAAAGCAGTGGAAGACTTGGTACAGGTAATGATAGATGAAAAAGACCCAGAAAAGTTCTTTTTGCTCGGCTCGTCTTTGTCCAGCACTGAGAGAATAGAGGTCATGGAATTCTTAACCTCTAACATCGAAGTGTTTGCCTAGACACCGTATGACATGCTTGGCATTGACCCAAACTTCATCTGTCACCAACTAAATGTCCACCAAACTGTCAGACCAATTATACAGTGCACTCGCAGATCAGCAATCCACTATACCGAGATAGTGGTGGAAGAAGTGGGGAACCTGCTGGAGGCATGAGCTATCAGAGAAGTGCACTATCCCAGGTGGATCTCCAATACCGTTGTAGTACCAAAGAAGAACGAAAAATGGCGTGTCTACGTGGACTATAAAACAGTCAACAGGGCATGCCTAAAGGACAGTTTTTCCCTACCATGGATAGACCAATTGGTAAACCTGACAGCAAGTCACAATCGACTTAGCTTCCTTGATACGTACAGAGGTTACCATCAGATCGCTATATATGAACCAGATCAGGAGGTCACATCCTTTACAACGCCTAGAGGATTGTATTGTTACAAGGTGATGCCTTTGGGCCTAAAAAATGCTGGGGCAACATTCCAATGGATGGTCACCAAGATGTTTGAACCATTGTTAGGCAGAACAATGAAGGCTTACATAGATGACATGGTGGTCAAAAGCAAGGATGAGAAGGACCATCTTAGGGACCTAGGTGAGATGTTTCAGATTCTGAAGAAGAACAAGTTGCGCCTAAATGCATCCAAATGTGCATTCGGCGTAGGATCGGGTAAATTCCTAGGCTTTCTGGTGACCAACCGAGGTATAGAAGCAGACCCTTCTCAGATCAAAGTAATCCAGGATCTTGAGAGGCCCAACACAGTAAAAGAGGTGCAGCATCTCACTGGCCTAGCAGCTGCGCTCAACCGGTTCATAAGTCTGTCGTCAGACAGATGTCGACCATTTTTCCAAGAACTAAAGGCCAAGTTTGAGTGGGATGAAGAATGCGACCGCGCCCTAGAAAGCTTGAAAGAGTACATGTCTTCTCCACCGTTGCTAGTAATCCCAGTACCTGGAGAATAGCTCTTTTTGTACCTAGCAGTTTCATAGCACGCAGTCAGCGCAGTATTGGTCAGAGGGGAAGGAATCCAACACCTGTCCATCTTTTATGTTAGCAAAACCTTGCTGGGCGCAGAAACTAGGTACCTACCATTGGAAAAATTGGCCTTAGCCTTGATGATGGCCTCAAGGAAGCTGTCGCATTACTTCCACGCCCACACCATAATCATCCTAACAGCTTTTCCATTAAAAGCTTTGTTTGAGAGGGCGAACTTCTCTGGGCGAATCTTGAAGTGGGCAGTGGAACTAGGACAATTTGATATCAAGTTTCAACCCAGAACCGCAATAAAAGCCCAAGCTTTGGCAAACTTTGTAGCAGAATTTACACCAGGAAGTCATCACATCTGCCCAGTTGACTTAACTGGTACGACAGGAATGGAGACGGAAAGTGCCGCAGAAAATGCGCAACCCCTAAATCAGGATACCCAGTCGCATTGCAAACAACGCAGGCTTGAAGATTAAGAGGCAGGAATAAACGATGCCATTCCCAGTAAGGGCTCATCGACAAGTGAAGACTTGGGGCAGTCAGATAATAAAAAACAAAGCCCAACAGCAGCTAGAGACTTGGAAGAGAACAACACTTGCTGGAAGCTATTCGTCGAAGAGATGTGGAAGCTCTTCGTGGATGGGGCATCCAATAGGCATGGTGCAGGACTTGGCATAATCCTCATCTTACCAGATGGCCTAATAGTGGAACAAGCAGTCAACCTTGGCTTCCGAGCATCAAACAATGAGGCGGAGTATGAAGCACTCTTAGCAGGCCTAAAATCAGCACTCTTCATGCAGGCCACCGAGCTAATGGTTTACAGTGACTCCCAGCTAGTAGTAAACCGGATTTCAGGCGACTACGAAGCAAAAGATGAGAGGATGACAAAGTATTAAGAGTTAGTTAGAAAGGAAATCATGAAATTTGAAGTGGTTCAAATAGAGCAGATCGGCCGGGAAGAAAACAGCAGAGCAGATGAACTAGCAGGCTTTGCTTCAATGGCAGATACATCCATCCCACATCCATTACTGATCGACTTCCTACCAAGACCAAGCATTAAAGAACCCGAAGTAACTGAGGTATGTTGCGCCGAACTAGGCCCTTCATGGTTGGATCCCATTAGAGTATTCTTAAAAGACGGCGTCTTACCTGAAAAAAAGAAAAAAACCAACAAGACAAGAGCAAAGTCACAGCAATTTTGGCTCTCCCCATTAATGGCCTTATACAAAAAGTCCTTCACAGGACCTTACTTGAAATGTGTCCATTCTAGCAAGGTCGAGGCATTATTGTTCGAGATACACGAAGGCGTATGCGGAAGCCACCAAGGGGGAAGATCATTGGCCTACAGAATAATTTCGTAAGGATATTCGTGGCCTTACATGCAAGCAGATTCAGAGAAGTATGTCAAGAAGTGCGAGAAATGCCAAAAGTTCGCACACCAAATACATCGGCTAGCCAGAGAACTTCTACCATTAACTAGTCCATGGCCCTTTGCAATGTGGGGCTTGGATATAGTAGGACCACTTCCAACGACGCCCGACAATAGAAAGTTCTTTCTTGCAGCAACGGACTACTTTACAAAATGGGTGAAAGCAGAAGCACTCGCCTCAATAAAAGAGAAAGATGTGAAGAAGTTCGTCTGACAGAATATCATCACTCGGTTTGGCATACCCAAGGTCCTAATATTAGACAACGACACTCAGTTCGATGGAAAAATTTTTAGAGGCTTTTGTGAGGAGTACAAGATAGAATTCTACAACTCTACACTAGCATACCCCGAAGCAAATGGCCAAGCGGAATCATCAAACAAAGTCGTCTTAGATGGATTGAAGAAAAAGGCTGGAGAAAGCAAAATGCAAGTGGGTTGAGGAGCTCCCTCATGTTTTATGGGCTTACCGTACCACGCCTCGGCGGTCAACTAGAGAAACACCTTTTTCCTTGGCCTATGGCATGGAAGCAGTAATCCCACTGGAAGTTGACCTTCCCACCATTAGAAGTGAAAATTTTGACCCAGATTTAAATAGAGAAGCCATAGCCTTGGAACTCGACCTTGCGAAAGAGAGAAGAGAAAGAGCACTGGTTCACATCGCCTCATACCAGCGAGAGTTATCCAGAAAATATAACAAGACAGTACATTCGAGGCAATTCAAGATTGGAGATTGGGTGCTGCGCAAAGTAATGGGAAACACCCTGGTACTCAGAGATGGCAAGTTAGGGCCTAATTGGGAAGGACCTTACAAAGTGGTTGGATTAGTAGGAAAATGGGCATACCACTTGGAAGATAGAGACAACAAGGCCATTCCCAGGCCATGGAACACTGCCAATTTCAAACTATTTTATTTTTAACTTTTCTTTAACGTACTTGTAGTTTTTCTTTTCTTTTTTTCAATAAAACAAGTAGTTTTCTTTTCAGCATAATTGTTTTCTTCTGTAAAAGTAGTTTAGTGAGCTAGGGGCAATGAAATCAGAGTTGGTCGGAATAACCAACTTTGAGTTCTTTTCAGCCAAGATCAGGATCTAGGTTGAAGAGGTTGGCTGGAAAAATCAACACTTACTTCTCTTCAGCCGAGATTAGGATCTAGGCTGAAGAGGTTTGGCAGGAATAACCAAACACTTGGCTCTAGGTTGGCAGGAATAACCAATACTAAGCTCTCTTCAGCCGAGATTAGGATCTAGGCTGAAGAGGTTGGCTGGAAAAACCAACACTTACTTTTCTTCAGCTGAGATCAGGATCTAGGCTGAAGAGGTTTGGCAGGAATAACCAAACACTTGGCTCTAGGTTGGCAGGAATAACCAACATTGAGCTCTCTTCAGCCGAGATCAGGATCTAGGCTGAAGAGGTTGGCTGAAAAAATTAACACCTACTTCTCTTTAGCCGAGATTAGGATCTAGGCTGAAGAGGTTTGGCAGGAATAACCAAACACTTGGCTCTAGGTTGGCAGGAATAACCAACATTGAGCTCTCTTCAACCGAGATCAGGATCTAGGCTGAAGAGGTTGGCTGGAAAAACTAACACTTATCTCTCTTCAATCGAGATAAAGATCTAGGCTGAAGAGTGGTTGGCTGGAATAACCAACTTTAAGTACTCTTCAACCGAGATAAGGATCTAGGCTGAAGAGTGGTTGGCTGGAAAAACCAACACTTATCTCTTTTCAGCCGATATAAGGATCTAGCCTAAAGAGTGGTTGGTTGGAATAACTAACTTTAAGTACTCTTTAGCCGAGATAAGGATCTAGGCTGAAGAGTAGTTGGCTGGAATAACCAACTTTAAGTACTCTTCAGCCGAGATAAGGATCTTCAGCCGAGATAAGGATCAAGGCTATAGAGTGGTTGGCTGGAATAACCAACTTTAAGTACTTTTCAGCCGAGGTAAGGATCTAAGTTGAAGAGTGGTTGGCTGGAATAACTAAACTTTGGGTACCTTTTAGCCGAAATAAGGATCTCGGTCTGACCAAACAGATTATAATGTTTCAAGACCGAGATAAGTATCTCGGCGAGAACAGAAAAGTAAAACTGAATACAAATTATAGTTGAAAAATAAGTGCAGATATGGAACAGACTGAACAAAAAGAACAAGATTTTCATTCAAAATTCAAATCAACAGTACAAAAGGTGGGGCCCCAGCCCGGTTAAAAAGTTCTTACAGTTAGCATCTAAAGAAAAGAAAATATAGGATCAAGCAAAAAGGTCGTCGAGATCCGCATCCAGATCAACTCGAAGCCCGGTTTCAGTAGGTAGCTCGGTCACATTTTCAACCAAGTCTTCCACCGGTGGCTCCACCTGAGCTGACTGAACAACGGGATCATTGGCGACAACCGGGGCATTATTGGGTTCTAGGGACTCTTATTCTTCCTTAACTTGAAGAATTTTTGCTGAATAACATTGGCATACTCCGCTATATAGCCCGAGATGAAGTGAGGAGGGGGATTCTAGAATACCTCGGTTTCTTTCCCTTGACCGAGCTTAAAGATGGTTGCCTTCCACCCACACTTTAAGAAAATGTCTTTGGTAGCTTTGCACTACAAGACATATGTGGCTTCGCCCTCCTTGTAACCGCGGTCTTCCGCGTCCTCCATCTTCTTCTCAAGCTCGGTTATCTCAGCGTTCTTCTTCTTCTCAACCTTAGCCAGCTTACGCAGATAGCGGTCCTTCAGCTCGGTCAAGGCCTTTTGTTTGTCCGCCTCCGCCGAATCTACTAGCCCGATGAGTCAGGCGACTTCTGATTGAAGCTCGGTCATTTTTTGTTTGGCTTCGTTTAGCTTGGCCATCTTGCTATCAGCCTCAACCACGGCCAGCCTTGTCGTCTTGCGCAGTTCCAACACACGCTTATGCGCAATGTGGTTTTTCTGCATAGCTTGCAAGAGGGCGGTAAGCAATTTTGAGTGAAAACCGAGCAAACAGATGTCCAAAATTGGAAAACAAAGGAAAGAGTACTCACCAACACCATCGATTTAGTGGCCAAGCGGATGGCTTTCAGCTCGGTGAGATGGTCGTGGTGTTCCATGTCAGGGGGCAAGCACACGCTCTTAGCAAGGTTGAAAGTGAGCGTGTGGTCTTTGTCTGCCACCACTGAATCTGTGTCTCTTATGGCTCGGTTTTGGTATGATAATTTCGGGGCCCACTCAGAGGAGCTAGCCCGGTCAGAACGCTCAGGCTCTGGGCTTGGCGAAGTGATTTATGGAAGCACGGTTTCATCCTCGTCAACGAGGCGTGGCTCGGTAGTGGAAGTCTGAGTACACTTGCTTGGCCGAGATGATGAAGGCTGGGCGGTTGGAAGGGCTACCACGGCCTCTTGTGTTTGGCCGGCTTGTGGTACCTCGGCTTGATTTGTTTCGATGATAAGGGCCCTAACTGCTCTCTTCTTGGCCATTTCTTGTTTTGCTGTCAATGGGATCAAATTGATCTGAGGTAGTGTTGGATCTAGTTCTGGAGAGGGTTCTAGAAGGAAATTTGTCACCCTGGTCTTCCTTCTACTACTGTATTTGTATGTCAGTTCAAAATTTAGTAGCTCGGCCCAACCTTGATCGCGATACCGGAGTGCGGCGTAGAGTGCGTCAAGATTGGGGTAACTGTACTACGACTTTAGTTGGTTCAGATCTGCATCAAGGAAAAGTCAACGGTTAGCACAGTGCAAAACTTATAAACGAAGTAAAGAAAGCACAAAACTGAGCTGAGGTAATTATACCGGCTACTCCTTTATTCCAGTTAATCCGGTCTCTTGGTATCTGGGCTTCCTGGTCTTCGAAGTTGCCCGAGACCAAGAAAAAGTCATCATCATTTACATCTTTGTCCGAGGTATTTTTTATTATCTTCTCTCGGCGTCTTCTTATTCTTAAATAGTATACCCATCCATCTTCATTCTGGCCAAGTGAATATTGATGAAAAAGCTCGGCTAAATAGAGATTGAGGCCAAGCCGGCGATTTAGCTCGGCGATGCCATTTATTATTCTGTATGAATTGGTGCTAAGCTGGGTTGGGCATATTCTAGTCTGCCTTAAAAATTCACAAATGAGGGGTTGAACAGGGAATCGGAGTCCGACTTCTACAATAAAAGGGACAGTAAAGGGAACGAAGCCCTATTTTTCCTTTGGAGTTGTGTCTAGCTCGGCTAGTGAAAGGTGAACGTTATTAGGAATGTTGTAGTCCTTGTGGAATTCGGCGATAGCCCTTGGAGAGTTCACTAAAAATCGATATTTCCCCATGTGGACTTAAATTATGTATAAATTAGCTCGAAGAGCTAGCTCGGTGTTGAGATGACCTTCAGTATCTCGGTGGAGCGTGCAAAGGTGTGCCTGGCCAACCTAGTCAGTCTGCAAAGTGGAGATGAAAAGTGTTAAGGCCAGATCGTTGGACCGTGCTAAAAGAAACAACGGAAAAATAAATAGAATCCTAGCTCGGCTACGTGGGATACTATCCGTTCTTAACACGGTTGGAGCAAAGAACTTTAGCCCAGTTAGGTAAACGAGAGGTTCGTAGCCCAGTTGAAGCTTAGGGTGCAGCATTCTTAGTTCGGTTTTGACTAAGGCATAGAGCTGGTTTGGCCCCAAGTTATAGCTCGGTCGTTGGTTAAGACTTTCTAGTGCGGTAGTGCGTAAACCTAATATAGTTCTCTAGCTCAGCTAAATGAAGCCCCGATTGAAACTACAGGTATGGCGTGACGTTTTAGTCTGATTGTTAGAAGAGTTATCCAGTTTGGCTAGGCTTGCACCTAATACAAACAAGATCTTAGTTCGGTTGGAGTATTATTTTGGATCAAAAGCATCGTTTCTCAGATTGTTCGTGAAACTAGTGGTTCTATTACATGGTCTTTTCCCAGAAAAATGGAAGCTAAAATAGTGTGTTTTGAGAAACATATGAATAGTATGCTACATACTACAGAAACTAGACAAACAAAAAAGAAATGGGATTGAGTTACTTACAGTTTGAAGACGAGAGGATGAAGATCGAGATCGCAAGGAAGAGATTCGCAGGCACTGTGTTTGCAAGAATGAAGGCTCAGAAGAAAGGAGAGAGAGAAGATGAATAATAGAAATGGTTGATTCAAAACGTAGGGTTTTTTGTATAAAGCGTGTGAAAAAGGCGAGACTGTTCAAAATTCACGAGATACGAAGTAGGCATCGACAATTGTGCTCAACCAATAGGGGCCAGCCACGTGTCTATGGGAATAGCAAGCGATTCAGAAGCACAACATGACTGAAGAGACGTTTTTTTGACCGGGCAAATCGGTAGGCCGGTGGCAATTTAGCTCAGTTAAAGATCTGAAGTTTTAGCTCGGCTGGTAACAGATAATCCCAATCATGCTACGTAGATGGAATTAAGAGGCAATTGAGAGGGAGTTTTTATGTGCATTAGGGCCGAGCTAGGCCCAGGCGTAGTAATGGGCCGTGGTAAAAAAGGCTTAGCAAAATGGATCTTGTTGTTAGCTCGGTCCAAGTAAGTTTACAATCACCATGGTTGGAGTAGTGATAATTAGCTCGGTCGTAATATTCGGAAATGAGGTATTTGGGCTTCCTGTGGAGGACCTTGCTCTTGTTAGCTCGGTCGAAGCTAGGTATAATTAGCTCGGTCTCAACAGGTTAAAACCGGGGTATAAGTAAAAGAAGAGCCGAGCTACGAGTTGCATGTGAAGGCAGTGGATCAAGTATGACAAAGGGCTAGTGTTAGCTTGGTCGTACTGTCATCCAACCATGGTAAAACCATCTCACTTGGATTAAGCAGTAAGGAGGGTGTTGAAGGATAAGTATTATCTTCTAGGAGTGTGATTCCTAGGAGGACTCTACATGGAGGAATAAGGGTCCTACTAGGATTGAGCCACGCGGAACCTATAAAAGTTCACAACATAACCTAAGTACAGGTAACATAACTTTGATTCCCGAATACATAGAGCTTTTGTCTATTTGTCTATTTTGCTGACTTAGGCATCAGAGAGGTATTCGGCACACACCCACCGGCTAGCTCATGTTTGTGTTTTCAGGGAGTAAAACGACAACGTTTAGAGGAGCGCAGACTTGATCAATAAGATTATACGAGAACATTATTTCGTGCTCGTACAGAAACAATCTCTATTAAGATGAATAAGTTTTTTTTTGTGTATAACGGAAAAAGAATGCAAAATGAGAGAAAAATAAGATATATATATATATATATATATTACTAGGATATAAAATGATCTATATTTATTTTTAAAATGTTATGATAAATAGTATTTTTCATGAAAATAAGAAAGACACCATAGTCTTCTTTTAGTTATGTTCCTGCCTAGAACTCTTTTACGAATCGAAGTTGTCAAATTGTGTAATTTATATACACATACACACACGCATTACATACAATTTTTAATTAGATAGGATAATTACGGAAATTATTTAAAGCAGAACATTATTTCGTGCTCGTACAGAAACAATCTCTATTAAGATGAATAAGTTTTTTTTTGTGTATAACGGAAAAAGAATGCAAAATGAGAGAAAAATAAGATATATATATATATATATATATTACTAGGATATAAAATGATCTATATTTATTTTTAAAATGTTATGATAAATAGTATTTTTCATGAAAATAAGAGAGACACCATAGTCTTCTTTTAGTTATGTTCCTGCCTAGAACTCTTTTACGAATCGAAGTTGTCAAATTGTGTAATTTATACACACATACACGCACACATTACATACAATTTTTAATTAGATAGGATAATTACGGAAATTATTTAAAGCAATTAGAGAGAATAATTTAAATAATTTGTAACAATTATCATATTTTGAGGCGTTTTTGAAAAAAAAAAATAATAATAATAAAAAAAAAATCTCTGTGACATCTATACCAATAGAAGTATTTGATTTCACTAAGACGTTGGTTCCATAGATTAGAATCAACTAACAACAATCTGAAAACAACTCCTGCCACATTTGGTAACACTAGGGTTATTTGGCCTAATAGTTGTGCAATATTTTTAGTTGTGTGATATTGCGAGTTCAATTATTATGAAAATGAGTTTGATAATTTTTATAGTGGTTTATTTCTCTTTCATTATAAGAATTGTACGTAATTAGTAGTGGTTATTAGACTTGGTCTTGGTGGGATTGGTTTATTGGCTATTAGGCATTATTGACTTTCTAACTATTATGAGCTATTGGTGATATAAATATTTATCATATTTATAATTAATCTTCTATCTATTGACAAGAAGAAGAAAAAAAATCTACTAAAATGGAAATTCAATTATGCAATATAAAATGTAACTCAATATTCATTTTGAATTAGACTTCTCTTCCATTGATTGGACGGTCTAATCAAAAAAATGTGAGAGGTATGGACTTCACCATGAGTCTTATAAGAAATTATCGTATGAGTTAAGAAGATATGATTAAATTTCACCGTGAATTTTACAAGAAATTATCATATGAGTCAAGAAAATATGATTAGATTTCTCTTCGGTTGATTGGATTGTCTAATCACAAAACTAAGAGGGGCTGTGGTGGGCTCCACTATGAGTCTCACCAGAAATTATTGTATGAGTTAAAGAAAACTATGGGGTCAAATATGCCCATTTAATATTGTATTGTCATTCATTTACTATTTTCTTATTTTTATGTCCATGTAATTATTAGGTCCCTACTATTAATTGAATACACCGCTAGCACGAAATTCGTAAAACAACAAGATAATTACTCGAGTCCCGCCTCTCACAGTTTTTGGACTAGATTGGACAACGAACAGGATAGAAGCACAATTCAAACTGAATATTCTCCTTTAGTGGAGTAGTAGAACCCTGCAAACAAACACTACTTGGTTCCATATTAGTTAATTATACCCACTCTGCATTGGGCCCAACCCAACCCGACCCACTCTCTTTCTTGGGCCTCACATATGGGCCAGAAGAAACCCGCGCGAAAACACCAAAGAAAAACAGGAACGAAACAAAAAACAGTTACAAACAAAACGGTCAATTGAAAGAAAGACAAATATGAAGAACTAAGAAAGAATGAAGGGATTTGTCAGATCGATCAATTCGAGGTTGTAAAGGCGAGACAATGAAATTTTATCTGAAAAACTCCGGAGTCAGTGCCTCGGTAGATCCAAACAAGAAAAGTACAATGTGATACAAGTAAAACAGATTTAACCAATCAATTTATACTCAACTCTGTTTCTTCCCACACCCAAGCCTCCACTTATTCCAGGTAACTCTCTCTCTCTCTCTCTCTCTCTACTAAGTGTGGGCTTGTTTGATTACTGAGAAAATGTGTGTTTCTTAGAAAAATATGTGAAAAGAAAACTTGTGATCTTCCATCTATACCTTCTTGAAACAGCAAAATTGCTCTTTTTTTTTCCCCTC
Organism: Camellia sinensis; assembly: GCF_004153795.1. Lineage (NCBI taxonomy): Eukaryota > Viridiplantae > Streptophyta > Magnoliopsida > Ericales > Theaceae > Camellia > Camellia sinensis. The sequence goes on from NW_021026037.1 coordinate 569,002, forward strand.
TTTATTGAACAAGAAATCAACGTAAGATTTACAATTTGGTGTGGTTTGATAAAGTTGTCAGTTTGGCGTTTTCTGTTTACAAAAAGAAAAAAAAAAGTTTTGGTTTTTATTTATTTATTTATTTTTCTTGAAACAGCAAAATTGCTCTTTTTTTTTCCCCTCTTTATTGAACAAGAAATCAACGTAAGATTTACAATTTGGTGTGGTTTGATAAAATTGTCAGTTTGGCGTTTTCTGTTTACAAAAAGAATAAAAAAAAAAGTTTTGGTTTTTATTTTTTTATTTATTTTGTAATAAATGAAAAACATTATAAAAAATATATTTGATGAGTTGTTGGAGGTAGCGGTTGGTAGTTGAGGGTGGACAGGTGTGATAGCTGGTAGTGGGGGTGGCCAAGGTTGGCTGATGGAATTGGTGGTCGAAGTGTTGCCGGAGGTCATGGGGTGACCAGAGGGCTGCCGGAAAGTGGATGAAGGTCATGGGCGGAGACCGGCTGGTTGCTGGAGCTCATCAGCTGGCTGGAGGTGGGTGGTGGCCATTGGCAGTGATGGGTGGTGGCTGGAGGTGGTGGGGAAGGAAGGAGAGAGTGAAAACTAGTATGAAAACAGGCGAATACTTTTTTTTTTTTCCAAAAAAATTAATTTTTTTTGAAATTTTGGAATTAGTTGCACTTCTTTTTAAAACGAAAACAACATAACAAACAAGTTTTCGTTACCAAAGTGGTTGAGTCATGAGGTATTTTATTTTGTACTGTCTTTTTTTTGTTTTTGTTTTAAAATCTGTATTGTTTCTCACTTCCCTAACCTATCCACAGGCGAATACTTTTTTTTTTTTCCAAAAAAATTAATTTTTTTTGAAATTTTGGAATTAGTTGCACTTCTTTTTAAAACGAAAACAACATAACAAACAAGTTTTCGTTACCAAAGTGTTTGAGTCATGAGGTATTTTATTTTGTACTGTCTTTTTTTTTGTTTTGTTTTAAAATCTGTATTGTTTCTCACTTCCCTAACCTATCCTTAAAAATCTGATAAATATGACATTCATGACTTGCAGATTAGCTATATTTTGAATTTCTTTCGATTCAAAATGGATTGAATTAGTTCAAGTTTCATCATCTCTTTTTGGCCAAAAAACAAAAGACGATCCGATGAAAAACTGGTCTACCAGCAGCACTGATGTAAGTTGTAAATTATGAATTATGTTTATTTATTTAGCAATTTAGGGCTACAACTTAGATCCTGATATAGCGTCTGGCAGTTTCGGCTTGAATTCAGATCATTCTCTGTGAATCAAATTTTAGTGTTACCGGAAACACAACAAAATGAAGTTGGTAAAGCTTTTAAACACATTGGAACAAATCTTTACCCACAACAACATGAATGAATATATGATAGATAGGATCCAAAATGTTGTACTGATATATATGATTCACATGAGTTGAGAAATTTCTCAGTTTGCTAGATCTTAGTTTTAAAATCAATTCAACCGTTATTGAAATAAAATTCAACATTTAACTATTCAATGCATGAAATAATACCCAAAATTCTATGCACCCAGAAAAATTCCTAGAAAATGAATTATGTTTTTACATTTATGCGCAAACTCAGCATAAGGCTTGACTTCGGATCCTTCTCTATATTCAAATTTTAGTCTCACTGGAAACAAAAGGAAACTAAGTTATTTAAGGGTTTAATACATCGGAACAAATCTTTACTCCATGTGACATGGAAAAATAGATGATCAATAGGGTCTAAAATGTTGTACAAATACACATCACACACTAGTTGAGAAATTTATCATTTTGCTCAATCTTAGCTTTAAAATCAATTCAATTGGTAACATAAAACGATTCAACATTTAACTATTCAATGCAAGAAAAAAATACTATGTACCCAAAAAAATACCTAGAAAAGTGCGCAGAATATGAATTTTGTTTGTACATTTCTTCACAAGATGCTGATAATGATCGTTAATAGTTTTGTGAGCATTGCCATTTTTTTGTACTTGTAGGAGCTTGAGAAAGAGAAAATAGCAGATGAACTTTCCGCCCTGATGGAGAATTCCGAGTTTGAGAAAGATCTATCGACCAATACAGGCAGAGAAGTTATGACGGGGATAGAAAAACTTGAGTCCAAGATGAAAAAGATGGAAGATCAACTGTATGAAGCCAAAAAGATCCGAGAGCAGCTTTCTCATGTTACAAGTGAGTTAAAGACTACACGAGCAATCGTACTAAGCGTTGAGACAAAACTAGAAGCTGCCATAGATGCAAAGCTCGAGGCATTGAAACAGACAGAACTAAAGGAAACTGAATTACAAATTGAAAAGGAAAAGAACAAATCGCTTTTGATGCGTGTATCAGAGATCAATGAAACTATTATGCACTCGAGGGTCGCTGCCATTGAAGCAGAGAAAGAGAAATTTGTTGTTTTATCAGAAAAAGAGGCCAAGATAGAGTTAGAGAAAGCAATAGCACTTGAAGCCGAGGAAAAGTTGGAATATATGAGAAAAGAGTTACAAGTCTTGGAGGATTTGGAGAATCAGATCATGGTTAAGTCCAAAGCTATTGAATCGCTAAAGGTGGAACTAAACCAGGCTAATGAGCTACAACAATTATCTGAGAAAGCTGCTCCTGACGCCATTAATGAAATAAATCAGTTAAAATCAGATTTAGAAATGCAAGAAAGAAAGAACATGGATCAATCGGACTACGTTGAATTATTGGAAAATGAAGTGAATAAGTGTGCTAAAGAACTTAAAACAGCAAAGAAAGAACTGCATTGCCTGGATTCGTATTATGAGACTACAAAAATTGAGTTAAAGAATGCAAAAATTGAGATGAAAGAGATTACAGAAAGAGAAACAGAAGCACGGGTTGAGATATCAACGCTGAAATCCGAGCTTGAAAAGGCCAAGAAAGAGAACCAAAGTCTTGAAGAAGAATCTAAAAACTCTGCCATTGTCAACCCCCAACATGACAACTCTTGTAAACATACTAACAATGGCTGTGTCATGATGTCGAAGGAGGAGTACGTGGCACTGATTGGAAAGGCGGCGAAGGGGGAGAAGGTTGTACAGAATTCTGAAAGCGGGTGCGAATTGGGGATATTGAAGAAAGAATTGGAGACAATGAGTGTGAAAGTGGGGGTGTTGAGGACGAGGGCAGCGCAGGCAGCGAGCAGAGCTGAGGTGGCGGAGAAAGGGAAAGCGGAATTGGAGGATCAGATGAGGAAGTGGAAAGAGCAGAGGGAGAAGAGAAAGGCTGCATTGGCTGCACTCAAAGAGGAGTCAATTTCCAAAGAAAGTAGTACTAGTAGTGGTTTTGAATATGAACAAGAGGTTCCTAAAACATATGTGCCTTTGGCTAAGGTGCTCAACTTGAAATTTTAGTTTTATTTGGTTTTGCAAGAATGTTGTGTACAAAGGACTGTCTCAGTGTCACTTCCAATGCGAGAAACTCTTGTCATTGGGGGGCGTTTGGTAGGGTCAGATGTACGCAACTTTATAAGTCTATGTAGAAAGCTATGTATTCTAAGAGGATTAGTGTTTTTACACTCTTCCTATTCCATATTCATTATTATAGAACTTTCAATTTAGACCTCAATGAGGTGCGCTGATTTCACCACCATATTTTGTGTCAACCCAGAAGAGAGAGAGAAAAAATACATTTGTCATGGTTGTTGGCATAAATTTTCTGCTATTTTGTGGTTTTTATTTTTAAGAATTGGATGGAGGTAAAAGGGGAAGCAAAACTGAATCAAATAGTAGGATAGGCTCAAATCTATACATCATACCTAATAAGGGAGCACTTCATTCAAGTTCACCTATGGTCCTAAATTTTTTGGTATGTTGGGGCAGCAATTTTAAGAGAACAAATTGCAAAGCAATTAGAAGTTGAAATTGAGATGTAACCTATGCATGATCTAAATTCAACTCTTGTACAATGAGGCCGACGGTTAAATTAAATCTGAACAACACATTAATTTTTTTTGAATAAAATTTTAGATAAAAGTTCTGAATATATAGCATTCTAAGTATTGATAATTAATATTTATGTCATCAGTGCACTTATCAAGGTGCTTTACTTTAATTTAATTTTTATATTTTTTATAGAGAAATTATAAACACGTCTTCTGAGTTTTACTAATAACATAGATATTGATTTGAAAAATTACAAATATTTCGTTATTCAGGTTTGTCTTCAGCATTGCCAATTAGGGGTATCGGGCCGATAACTTGTCCAACCCAATTCAATATTTTTAAGAATTAGAATAAGCATTCTGGCCCATAAGATTGGATTGGGCTAAGAATTAGAACCTGTTTATATTTTGGGTCAGGTCTGAGATGAGGAATTCTAACCCAACCCGACATTTGTAAAATTTTTATTGTTTGGTTATATAACAAGCTCTAAAAATAAAACGAAAGGTAAATTAAAAAATGAACCATATATATTTTACCTTTGGTTTTATATGAGCTAAATTCATTTGCAATTCAAAAATGAAAGGCAATTGCAATTGAATGTTGTTAATGAGCTGAATTCAAAAGATTATTGAATGGCCAAATTCATTTAATAACCCTCCAAGGCTAAATAAATAACAAATAAATAAATAAATTCATAGGTGAGTTTGAAATTTAAAAATTTATTTAAGGTCAGATTTAAAGATGATTATATTAGGTCTGATGTCAAGTCATGTCAGATTTAGAATGATACATGTTTAATTATTATGTAGTGCAATCCCGACTTGAATTCGACCTAGCTAAGTCGATGCTCACCCTTCCTAATAAAAGAAATTTAAAATTACTTAAATATCCTCTAATGCCAAAACAAAAATCCCTATTACCAATTTTTCTTGTTAAAATTCCCAACATATATGTGAAGGTGACTTATTTCTCATTTGAATGTGTTTTTATTTTATGTTTTTCCATAATTTGGAAAACACTAAAAATTTGTTCAGCGAAGTATTTTCAAATTTCTTTTTCATAATTTTTTTTTTATTTAAAAAAAACAACTCACTTGTGAAGAAACAACAAAAAATAATTCTTCAAAAATATTTTTGCACGAAAATGAACACTACAGAGATTCTCGAACTTTATCAATATTTTTTTCTCAAACTTACAAAAAACAAGACTAAAAATAAATAAATAAATAAATAAAACACAACAAAGGGGTTCAACCATTTGAAAATTTTGATTTTTAAATCTTCTTGGTGTGTCTTCTCCACCACAATCTTGGTGCACACTTTGAATGTGGACAAATTACTAAGCTTTTGATTTTGCTTCAAAAATGTTATTTAAATGCCGGCTTGCTTTCGCTCTCTATCTCTATATAGTCTATATATATTTTCTATAACTATAATTATACAATCCGGCAATCTAAAATTTAGTTAATGTAGGTTTTGGCGTGTAAGCATAGTTATGTTGCTTAGTCTTCCAACATTGTACATATTATATTTATTAACATTAAGGCATTGTTTGTCATCTCTTAAAAAAATTAAAAGTCAAAAAGTCACTATCCTATTTAAGTCACATCATCTTATTTAAGTCATATCGCCTCTCTATCACATCACTTCAAACCCAACTCATATTTCTAAAAAATTTAAAAAGTGCGCTTATTTAGAATATCCCAAACAATTCCTAAATAATCCAATAGTTGAACGGAAACCCAAATGACAACTATTTCTTTCAAATACCTATACTCAACATCTCTACATCGTGGGCCTTTCTTCAACAAAATTATAACCTAAAAAAAAAACTCTATGCATAATCTGAATTCAGGATAGGAATGGTAAAGGAACTGAGTTGTTTTTGAATAATATGAGGTTGGCTCGTTTATAACTTGTTTGAGTTCATCTGATTTTGTGTTTGAGCATTGCTTGAGTGAATTTGAGTTCAACTTTCAATTTGAGCTTGACAAAAGTTTAACTAGCTCTGGACTCAAGTTTGTTAGATTATGTATTTGAGCGTTTAAGTCTGAATTCAAGCTCAATTAATAAATTAATTGAGCTCGAACATTATATTTCTCAGCCAGCTTAGCTTGGTTCGATTGGATTTAGCCCTAGTTTAGGTAAATTAAGTACAAACTTCATGTAACTTATCTCCAAAATTGAGACATAGGGATGAGCAAGGAATCCGTGAAATCCGTAATCCGATCCAGTCCAGTCAAATCCGATAGGTAATTGTCTCAATTAAAGTCAAATTTCATTTAGATGATATGATTTTACAAGATGACACTACACCCTTTGGCGTCCTCTTTCATATATCATTTTAGTTCAATGTTTGTGTGCTCCTGTGGAATTGGTATCAGGGTCTGAGCTGTTTTTCTAATTTTTATTGTTATATATATTGCAAGCTTGAGGTGAGGCCTTACCAATTAAGCTTGATTTGTTTGACATGAAATTATTTTTCTATATTTGACTTATATATGTGTGTGCGTGTGTGTGTGTGTGTGTGTGAGAGAGAGAGAGAGAGAGAGAGAGAGAGAGAGAGAGTTATTGGCAATCTAGGCGTGCTGAAGTTAAATAGGCAAGTCTTGTATTAGGTATAAGATTATCTATTTGTTACATCATCTATACCCTACAATTAAGGTATGGAAATTAGTTAACTAGGGCACTCCCTTTCTCATAGCTTTTTGTGAAAGGTTTGAATTTTGAATTTGTTGAGCAATATATATGGCTAATATAAGATTACTCAACCTTTGAGTCAAGTTATATGCTCATCAGCTTGGAATCGAGTCTCTAAAATTCTTTTTACCATCCTCCCTTTCCTTCCTGGATCAAAAAATAAAATTAAATAAAGATTTGTCAAAAAAAAAAAAAAATTGAAAATATTCATTTATATTCAAAATTAACTATTTAACATTTTCTAAAAAGTGAGTGTTTATAAAAAAAAAAAAAACTATTTTTTATTTGAAAATAGTTCTCCAAATAAAAAATAGAAAACAAAAACACAACCAAAAAGTGTCGTTTGATAAAATTTACAATTGGTTGTTTTTTTGTTTATAGAAAACAATAAATATGATTATATTTATTTTTAGTATTAAAAAAATCATGTTTGGTACATATTGTTTTCAATTTTTGTTTTGAAAGACATTTTTGGTACACAGGTGGCTGTTGATAGTCACAAATTATGGGCGGATGTGATTATTGGTCAGTTAAAGATGATTGGCAGTGGCCAGAGGTGGTTGTCAACTATTGAAAGTTGTTACCGGCGATCAGAGATTGTAGCCGATAGTCGAAAGTGGTTTCTAGGCAAAGGCAGTAGCCATAGGTGGTTGTCGAAGGTGTGAGGTGGTGACTAGAGGGGTTGTCAAAGGTCATCGACGATGGTGGCTGGAGGTAGGGGTGACTCATGACCAGTGGGTGGAGGGGATATGAGGAGAAAGAAATTATTATTATTATTATTTTAAACAAGTGAAATCAACTTTTTATGATTATAAAAATTTAGTAAATTTTGTAAACAATTTTCAAGATTTTGAAAATTAGAATTTTCAAAAATTTTGTAAATATAAATAGAAAATTATAAATATAGATATTATCAAAAAAATTATTTAGTATTCTTTTTCTTGGCTATTCTAAGATTCAAATATAATATTCTAGGAAGCACAAGAAACAAGCATGTCAAATTATGTGGTAGAGATTAAAATAAAATGTTAGGGATACTAACGCATTTATTAATAATCTTACTAACACGCTCACAAATTGATGTGAGTATCATATCTAGTGATAGTTGATCTTATCAAAACATGTGAGTGTATTAGTAAGAAGTATAGCTCCCCTCCACATTTTTATCCTCTATACTTCTTCATACTTCATTTTTTGGGCTCTATTCTGGGCCCACAATGATAATCTAAACTGTTTATCTTATAAATTTCACAATAAAGACTATCTGTGAAAAAAAAATCAGCTTCATCAAATATTGATGAATTCATAAACAAATCACTTTTTATTTTATAGAATGAAAGGTTTAAGTTTAAATTTACAATTACTATAAATTTTAAAAAATAAGATGTCATTTATTCATATATCTAGTGATATTTGATGAAATTAATTTTTTGCTTACCTAGTGATAGTTGATCTTATTAAAACATGTGAGTGTATTAGTAAGGTGTATAGCTCCCCACCATACTCTTATCCTCTATACTTCCCCATATTTCATTTTTTGGGCTCCATTCTAGGTCCACAATAATAATCTAAACTATTTATCTTATAAATCTCACAATAAAGACTGTCTGCGCAAAAAATCAGCTTCATCAAATATCAATGAATATGTAAACAAATCACTTTTTGTTTTATAGAATGAAAAGTTCAAGTTTAAATTTACAATTATTATCCATTTTAAAAAATAAGATGTCATTTATTCATATATCTAGTAATATTTGATGAAATTAATTTTTTGCTTAACTCATCTAAATTATTGGGATTACGAGATGAACGGTTTAAATTATTAATGTAGGTCTAGAATGAAATCCAAAAAATAAAATATGAAGGAGTACGAAAGATAAAAGTATAGAGGGGAGTCATTCCCGATAATAAAATTGTTAATAAATGTGTTAGTATCCCTAATTTTGTTGTTAAAATAAAAAGGCTTATGTATGGATGCAATTAATCTTGAGACATGAGATAATATTTTGTATGCACACAAGATCAACATAGGATTCTTCAAGGGATATTTTTGTTTTTAAGTAACGTATGCCATTAAATTCAAGGGCTTGGTCTTGTTTTGAAAAACAACCCTTCTAGATTTGGTATACATACATCTCATGCAAATTCATTTCACACCATTAACTCTCATGGTCTTGATCTTGTTTTGAAATTGACAAGTCACGTTGCCCCTCTTGCAAGTAAGTGGGTAACAATGGGGACATGGAACCATTTTTTTCCAAAATAGTGTGCTGGTCAATTTTTCCCTCTCATCAAAGGTGATGTGGTGATATATATAATCATGTTTTTCTCCTTGATCATACCCATTAGGGTATTTAATTAATATTTGCAATATTTTCAATTAAGGGTTTCAATGTGTTGCGTTAATTATGATGCTTATAACATTCTTCCTGATTTGTTGATGTTAATTTTTGACTTGTTTATTTTGTAAGCTCTTTCTTACATCAATAAATTCTATTTTCACTCATTAAAAAAATAATAATAACATTACTTGCACAGAAAAAACAAAGAAAAACTTATAAAAAAATGTAATCTAAATTCATTTTGACTGTAATTATATTTTCTTTATTATTTGCATTGTGACTATCCAATAAACCTGTCATATAAGATTTGACATTTACAGACCAAATCAAACCAAGTCTTGTGTCTAACTCGAATGTGATTGATTAGTGAATTATTTTTTATCATTCTGTTTTATTAAAAGTTATATGTTCAGTTAAAATAGAAAAAAGTAATATTTCAATTGCTTGAATGGAAAATATTTTTTGTATTGTCTGCAGTTTGATACAATGAAAAATAAAAGTCAATGAAAAATATTTTCTATGATTAATAGAAAACAAGCTTATTTAAGTGAAAAATATTTTACACTTTTAAAAAGTGAAAAACGTTTTCCAAACTAAAATTTTTTCAGTACCATCACAATACCACCACTACCATCACCTCTACCATCACCACGGCCACAACCATCATCACCACCGTCGCCACCACTTCCACCGCTTACCCTCTCTACCTCATTACCACCACCACCACACCACTACCGCCGCCACCACTCACAACACTTGCACTTTCACCTCCACCTTACCGGCAACTACTACCACCAACCATTAGTACATACATTAACTTCAAAATGCAGTCAAACATAAGAAAATGTTTTCTATAAAAAAAAATTTAAGGTTTTTTTCTACAAAACATTTTCCGTCGAAACAAAAGAGGCGTAATATAGAAAATCAAACAATTTCTATATATCACTTGTAGGGATTTATTCCATATTCTCCTGAATGTGAATAGAAACATATTTATGCACATACCAAAGAAAAAAATAAATTATACAAAGAGTACGTAATTCGACCTAAATTACCTACAATTACGGGAGACCAATATTTCACTATATTATTAAAATAAAAAATACCTATATTTTTTTTTCACCCTTTACATTGCTATATTTTTTCACGGTTGCTTACCAAAACCTATGACCTTTATGACTATTTATATTAGTCTACTACTATAGTGGTTGAAACCTACCCCCCAAAGTAAGTTACCTCCTTGCCAAAAAATTCCAACCCCAACAAACTCATTTGTTGAATCTTAATATGGTATTAAGAAATTTTTACCTTTGTTGACATATTTGTGACACATGATATTACCTTTTCAGTATGTGTATTAGTAAAAATTATTCCATGCCATACATTGTGTTGTTACAAACACATCTAAATTATTGATTTTTTTTTTTTTTTTTTATCTGCGAAAATATGTTGTTAATTGTTAGATATTGGAGTAGCCTCCCTCCCTACTCTTACAAAGTACCAAACGCTTTCTTCCTAATTCAACTTATCTTAAGGAGAGTTGAATTCATGACCTCTCATTTGGGACTAAACTCTTAGGAGAGTCATGGTGTGGTCAATTAAGATAGGCCTTATATCTAAATTATTGATTGGTCGGTGCGGATTTTATGAAGACTCCACACAAATCAAGGGCTTGGATCTGTTTGTGTCATGGCCACGATTATTATCACCAATGACAATTAATAATTACTCTAACTAAATGAATTAAATTCTGGGAAAATTACACATTGGTGTACTTTTTTTTTTAATTTCTATATATCACTTGTAGGGATTTATTCCATATTCTCCTGAATGTGAATAGAAACATATTTATGCACATACCAAAGAAAAAAATAAATTATACAAAGAGTACGTAATTCGACCTAAATTACCTACAATTACGGGAGACCAATATTTCACTATATTATTAAAATAAAAAATACCTATATTTTTTTTTCACCCTTTACATTGCTATATTTTTTCACGGTTGCTTACCAAAACCTATGACCTTTATGACTATTTATATTAGTCTACTACTATAGTGGTTGAAACCTACCCCCCAAAGTAAGTTACCTCCTTGCCAAAAAATTCCAACCCCAACAAACTCATTTGTTGAATCTTAATATGGTATTAAGAAATTTTACCTTTGTTGACATATTTGTGACACATGATATTACCTTTTCAGTATGTGTATTAGTAAAAATTATTCCATGCCATACATTGTGTTGTTACAAACACATCTAAATTATTGATTTTTTTTTTTTTTTATCTGCGAAAATCTATTGTTAATTGTTAGATATTGGAGTAGCCTCCCTTCCTACTCTTACAAAGTACCAAACGCTTTCTTCCTAATTCAACTTATCTTAAGGAGAGTTGAATTCATGACCTCTCATTTGGGACTAAACTCTTAGGAGAGTCATGGTGGTCAATTAAGATAGGCCTTATATCTAAATTATTGATTGGTTGGTGCGGATTTTATGAAGACTCCACACAAATCAAGGGCTTGGATCTATTTGTGTCATGGCCACGAATATTATCACCAATGACAATTAATAATTACTCTAACTAAATGAATTAAATTCTGGGAAAATTACACATTGGTGTATTTTTTTTTTTTTTATAAAAAATTCAAATTAATGAATTTTTTTATAAATATTAATAATTAAATTCATAAACTTTTCTATTAATATGCAAATATGTGTATTAATACTAATGATCGAACATGTGGTAGTACCAAAAGCTATTGAGTTTTAAGGAAACTCTATAACCCACAAAAAAGCCTCTGTTTGGCAAGATGGTTTTCAGGTTTTTTTGGCTATTTTAGCCACAAAAAACAAAATAGGTTATTTTAGCCATAACAAACAAAACATCACATCCAACCTATAATCATTACATTCTTCTCTCACAAAAAAAGTTAAAAAAGTCAAAAAGCCAAAAAGCCCTTCCCAAACCAAGCTTTTTAGCCCAAGCTAAAATAGCCAAAAAAGCCAAAAAGCCAACCTACTTCCCAAACCAAGCCTTAATAATGTATGGTGTAATTTTCAATTGGATGTAATGAAAGAAGTGGCAGAGTTAGAATTGCGGGTGAAGGGGAAAAATACACAGGCAAATTATTGGGTCAGGTTAGCTTGGAAAACAAGGCTTAATTTTATTTTATTTAGTGAAAAATCAAGTGTTAATATTTCAAAACTATTTCAGTATTATACATATTACTATAATAAAAACATTGTAATATTCAAATATATAGAACTCTCAAACAATAAGAAACAAAACTAAAAAACCCATTTATCTAAATAATCTACACATAATAAATGGAAATGAAGATTTTTTCAAGTTTATTGTAAAACAAATTAGGAGTCATTCTATGTCCTTAATTTAATTAATAGTGTGTCCTGTTTGTTGGAAGAAGAATGATAGAAAATTTAAGAATATATATATATATATATATATATAATTTTAGAAGGAGAAATTGAAAATATTTTCAAAATCTTAGGCCACAAAATAAGATTTAAAAAGTTAAGGAGGGACACGAGTTCCTTTTTTTAATTTTTTTTAACAAAGAAAATGAGAAACAGAGCTAAACAAACTAAGCTGAAACAAACAAAGCTAAGCAACTCTAACCAAGCTTCGAAGAGCCGAAGGAGGGTGGGAGACCCAATCAAGGGAAAGACTACCATGACGGAAGGCTTGGGCCACCCAGTGAGCAGCACCATTTGCTGCTCTCAGACACCACTGAAAAGAGAGATTACCACGATCAACCAGCAACTTGATGTCATGAACAATAGCTCTATATTCCCAAGGGGGAACATCCTCAGAGACACACAAATATATGACATGTTTATTGTCGCCTTTCACCTCCATCATCGCAGGATTATAATTGTAGCAACCCCGACCCATGATTAACGCTAATTTATGATTAAGTGTGCTAAGTAAATAGTTAAGACGGAATCTTAAATTAATAACATGGGTGTGTTGCTTTAAATGCATTTTTATCTATTTGATGTAGAAAGATTTGTTCATATTTTAGTTTTAGTTTGCGAATTGAGGCCTTATCGGCATTTGATTCAAGAATTGTTTTGATTTATGTGTTATTTGGAATTTTTAGAACCGTATGGTAGGTTTAATTGAAATTCAATTGGGAACGATTAAATTAGAATAATTAATACTACTTATCTTAGCTTAGGCCAATTAATTAAATGCCACTACGTGGGTTTATACAAGACCACTTCTATTTCTCTTATACATGTTTTGACACTCTTATTTTCCTCATCTTTGAGTTCAACGTGAGAGAGAGAGAGAGAATTGAGATCATTAAGGGAATTGTTAGAGTTTGGAATAAATTAGCTTGGAAATTCAAGGACATGGGTTGGAAGTTTAGAGTATTCACCATCTAGAGCTTGATTGAGAAGTTGAGGTAATGATTCAACACTTAGACAATGTAATTATGATATCTAGGACATGAATTCTAAGAATTGAGATGAGGAATGCAAGAATTGAGCTTATGTAGTAGAAAGGAAGAACATTCCAAGCATGCATGCATATTTTCTTACATTTTAAGTTAGATTGTCAAGAATTCCCTCATGCATGTCTTGAAATCACCTTAATTTTGGGAAATTATCAAGTTTCATGATGTTTTGTAGCATTTGATCATGTTTTGAGAAGATTGAGTTTAAAGGAATTCATGCATGTTATGTTCATGAAACACCCACAAATTTCTAGTTGAATTTTGTATAACTAGCAAGCTTTTGAGCCATGATTTCTTGAATTGATTTTTAATTCATGTTGTTTTAAGAGTTTTCATAAATTTCCTCAAGTTTTGGCTCAGAAAAATCAAGTTTTGAAGCTTTAAGTTTAAGTTTTGAGCTTGGAGATTAAATCTGGGAATTCCAGAATTTGCATCTATGCTTAAGCGTGGGAACTCACGCTCGAGCGACCACTCTGAGTGTGTGCACTTCCGCTCGAGCGACCTGAAGTACGCTCGAGCGTGAAATGCAAGCCCTCAGAAGTTCACATGTTTTGCAGCACACTTGAGCGATAGAAGCCACGCTCGAGCAAGGGTCTGAGTCTTACGCTCGAGCGGGGATCGGGTGTTTGTCGAGCGTGAAAATCAGGCAACCAGTATTTTTTCAAAGTTTACAGTCCGCTTGAGCAAAGGAAGTTACGCTCGAGCGAACCTTCACTTTTCGCATGTCCGCTCGAGTGAGGAAAGACACGCTTGAGCGTGGACCCTGTTTTCAGCAAGTTTTGAAAAATGTTTTCAAGTACATTTTTGCATCATCATTCCATCCTACGCATTTCTAGGCCAAGATTAAGACACCATAATGAGGATAAAGGCTAGAAACACACTAAAAACAATGAAATAAGCTATGTACACTCTGAGCGTGTGTTTCAATATGTGCGTTTGTTATGTTTTGTACGTCACGCGCCGCAAGACATCTAATTTGCTTTTTCTGTTTGTTTACCTTGGAGCCTCTGTTATCTGTGAGTAATAACTTTGTAAAGTTATGTTCAATTATAAGTATTTTCTGAATGATATAAGATGATCTGTTTTCTGAAATATTATTTTCTGTATGAATAAATGGTTGTCCAATGTTTCTGAAATGTATTCGTGGCATCCTTAGCTTCAAATGATATCTGTTATCTGTTCTGTTACGTCCCAATTATGGGTTAACTATATGTCTTATGAGCCAACTGTTATGGATCCTTATGTATACGTCCCTTTATGGGCCAACTGTACGTCTCATGAGCCAACTGTACCGTCTCTGTGCACGTGAGTCAACTGTATGTCTTTATGGCTGCCCCTTCATGGGTCAACTATTTCTACTAGTGCTAATGAATGTACCACGTATGATTAACAGCAAACTCTGGTTATGAACATGATTCTGATTCTGTAACTGTATGAATTATGATTTCTGAACATGACTATGAATTCATTTCTGATAACTATTGAATTCTGTTTCTGTAACTGTCATGGACATCCTTCATTAAACCTTTTTACTCTGTTATTATTCTCTGAGCTCTAGCTCATTATTTATATTATGTATGTAGGTGAACAAGCGCGCGACCAGGCCCTGAGTTGATGGTCTATGTTTCAGTTTTGTCAGCCAATCTTTGTGCCTCCCGAGGAGGTTCCAGATGAAGTCAAGTTTAATAGTTGTTTTTGTAATTGTGTTTGACTTTGTTTATTTTGTTAAGTTTTAGGCAAGATTTCTGATAATATGTCCAAGGAGTGATATGTAATTATTACATCTTCTGATGTCACTCGTAAGGTTATAAAAGTTTTAGATTATCCATCTCATGTAAGTTTTCACAGCTCAACGGGCTACGTATGTTTTATATATTTGCTTCCGCAACCCCTAACTATATGTTAATATGTCAAGAGGCCTTTGGTAATCTAAGGATTACTGGCCGGTTACAATGCTAAACACATAGGGGCGGGTTTGGGTCGTGACAATAATCTTAAGCCAACTGACAAGCAAGTAGACAAGCAAGAGCTTCACCTCGGAAAGAGGATGAGATACAGCACTTCTGTGTGAGACCATCAATCATCTGTTCGTTAGAATCCCGAAGAATAACTGCAACTGCTATTTGATTAGAGTCCTTCTTCACTACCATATTGCATTTAATCTTGTACTTACCGGAGGACAGAGGCACCCAGTTCGCTACAGAGAGTTTAATAGCAGCATGAACTTGTGGATACGAAAAAGCTCCCATATTAGTAGCTGAATCAAATTCTGCTCTTGCCATTTGAACATGATATAAGACTGAGAGAGGATAAATCGGCTAATTGTTAAAGAGAAATTCATTCTTACTTTTCCAAATAAACCAACCAATTCAAGCAACTTGACTAAAGAAAACATCACGTTCATCAGCATTCTGAAATTGCTCCATCAAAGCACCCGACCATTCCAAAACTGAGTGGATGAAACTCCAGTTGACTCTGTAGTTTAGATTACTCCCAAACCATATTGCTCGAACCCAATCACAGCCAAAAAGTAAATGTTCAATCGATTCGGGTTTGGATTGACAGATTGGACAAAGATCTGAATGTACACATCTTTGTCTAACCAGGTTCTCTCGAGATGCCAAAGCATTTTTGCACACACATCACCAAAAATGGCGGATCTTCGGGAGAACTTTGAGAGCCCAAATGTGTTTCCAAAACTTACTAGGAGGTTGGAAAGAAGATAGCGGTTTCTGGACCACAATATCATTTAACATTGACCCGGTAGTGTGATACCCCGAGGTAACTGAATATATGCTTTTCGATTCATAGTGCCAGACTTGAGAATCTTCCATAGGAGCCAAAGCAATAAGAATAGAGGAAATAGCTTGAAGCTTAGAGTTCGACACAAGAGGACTGAGGACATCCAATTTCCAACTCTTAGTAATGGTATCAATAGCATCCTCCACTTTCTCAATTTCACAATCCACAGGTTTCAGAGAGGTTACTTTAAAATCAAGGAGAGAGGACCCATTTGTCATCCCAGAAACGAATAGAATACCCATCGTTAACTTGCCACCTGATACCCATTTTTAAAATTTCCCGCCCTTGGAGAATACTTGTCTATGCCCATGAAGCTCGGTGACCTTTAGTTGCATGCTTAAAGCTAGAGCGAGGAAAATAAATGCCTTTCAAAATGCGAGCGTTATTTAAACGTGGTGTCAAAACTTCAGGGTTAGAATATGAAATTGCTCTCGTAAGTTGCAAGGGAAACTTTGATAAAGGCAGTGGTTCAGGCAATCCTCTCGTATGCAATGGCTTGTTTCTCTTTTGTGAAAAAATTATGTGCTAAATTTTGAGATCAACTGGTGCTGTCAAAATTTCAAGAGGGGTTGGGATTTAGAGATTTCAATCAGTTCAAGTTTGGGAAGACTAAATAAGTGCACTTTTTGACTTTTTATGAAATATGGGTTGGATTTGGGTTGGGTTTGAAGTGATGTGTTAGAGAGATGATGTGACTTAAATAAGATAACCTGACATAAAAAGAATAGTAATTTTTTGACTTTTTGATTTTTTTGGAAGATGCCAAACTTAACCTAATGTCCTACTTGGCTTGACTTGAATTGAATTATAATTTATACAGGCATGAAGATGTAATTGATTATGAGAAGAAGGCACCCTATGCAAAGATGGCACATCCTGAACCAGATCATTTTTACCCTTTGCTTGTAGCTCTAGGAGCTTCTGGAAAGGGATCAAAAGCTGAGCTCATTCATCAGAGTTGGGGTGCTCGTTGTCTCTCTTTTGCTTCCTTTCGATTTTCAAACACTCCCTAAAACCTTAGGAGCTAGCTACCTATATGCATTCCATGGAAAGAACCCACCAACCTGATAGGTTTTGAAAAGCGGTTGCAGTGACCGTAATGGTTGCGGTAGCACGATTGCAGTTGCGGGATGTAAAGGTGATAGCGAACGGTTGCGATAACCAAAACTGTGATTTTTCTTATTTTTCGCACAATTTAAAGGAAACTTATCGATACACATATTTTTTTTCCATAATCATAATTGGGGTTTAAAATAAAAAAAAAAAAAAAAAAAAACTAATAATGTTCTTAGTTTTAAAACTACAAAAAACTAATAATATTCTCGATTTTATTAGATAGTTGAATCAAACCAATAAGTAGAAAGAAAAAAAAACGTTTAATCTCATACTTTGTTTTTTTTATCAGTTAGTGAAACAATTATCTAGAACACTACTATGCAAAATTAATAATGTTCCTAGTTTTAAAAATTAGAAAAAACAGATAATATTATTAGTTTTACTAAATAAAGTTTATTGGTTAAAAAATTT
The DNA here is from genome assembly GCF_004153795.1 of Camellia sinensis. NCBI lineage: Eukaryota > Viridiplantae > Streptophyta > Magnoliopsida > Ericales > Theaceae > Camellia > Camellia sinensis. The sequence continues at coordinate 586,776 of NW_021026037.1, forward strand.
TTAGATAGAACCTGAACTACCATAATATTTGTCAAAAAGACTTTTTGATAATTAACTCATAAATTTGTATTTGATAACTGTACGGGGAAGAAATAATTTTCCTCGTATAATCCTGTTGACTAAGTCCACGCTCCTCCGTACGACGTCGCTTTGTCACCTGAAAACACAAACGTGAGCTAGCCGGCGGGTGTGTGTCGGAAACCTCTCCGATGCCTAAGTCAGAAAACTTGACAAATAGACAAAGCTCAATGTGTTCAGGAAGAAAAATTGTATGTTGTGTTATGTTACCTCCTCCAAGGTGATGCTTGTGAACTTTTATAGGTTTCGAGTGGCACAATCCTAGTAGGACTGTTATTTCTCCATGCAGATTCCTCCTAGGATTCATACTCCTAAAGGATAATGCTTATCCTTTTACACCCCCCACTGCTTAAACCAAGTGGGATGGTTTTAACTACGGCCGAACTACTATCTAACCGAAGTAAACTGGCTAAGCTGAGCCACGAGGTAGGCCGAACTATCCTTAGTTCGGCCCTTCCTTTCACTCCTCATCTCGGTACTCTCATGCATGAACCATGATATGTTGGGACCGAGCTACCAAGTAACAAGGTCTTGACCGATCTATCCAGAAGACGTCATGACCGGACTAACTCGGAGACCGGACTAACTCAAGTTGTCCAAACCGAAATAGCTTTACAATTCCTGAGCCGAAGTAACTTCACCTCTTTTGACCGAAGTAACTTTATTTCCCATGGGCCGGAGTAACTTTTCGGCCCATTTTACCTGGTCCTTCGTACTTTGGGGCCATAAAGTCCATTTCATAGCTCGGCCCAATTTTCACCAAAAATTACCCTCTCAATTGCCCCTTAATTCCATCTGCACGGCATGATTGGGATTACCTAGTGACCAGCCGAGCTAACGTCTATAAGCTTTTCCAGCCGAACTAAAAAGTCACTTAGCCTCTCCAGCCGAGCTTATTTTACTCCGGCTCTACGCATTTGGTCAAAATGTCTCTTCAATCACTGACTGTAACGCTTCACTTTCCAATGACACGTGGCAGGCTCTGATAGGCTGTGAGCAGCTGTCACGCCGCCCTCGTACCACGAAAATTTTGAACAGTCCCGCCCCTTTTTGCCGCTCGTTCTTTTCACAAAACACTCCTTCCTTTCTCAATCATCCACCTACATTCATCTATCCTATCTTCTCTTTCTGTGCCTCCATTTCTTTGCTTCCAAGTTCGTGCTTTTCATTGCTGCCACTGCTCCAACTCCAGTTCCCTCTTCTTCAATCTGGTAAGTAAGCCCATCCTCTTCCTCTGTTTTTGCTTTCGTATCTGCTTTATGCATTTGGTTTATTGTATTTTTGCAAAACGTGTTTCTTCGATTTCTGCTTCACTTCTATATCTCCTTGAAAAAACATTAGCAGATCTTATGCGCGTAAGACCAATTCTGTAGAAAATTAGTCTTGAATCCAAAATCAAGTAGCAACTGAACTAGAATACTGTTTGTCCTATATAGGTAAATCACTTCAGATAATAACCGAACTAGAACTTCAGAAATCAGTACTTTCAGTAGGTTATCAACTCCTGAGTAACTTTAGCCGAGATAAACCCACCGAACGAAGTTTGACTTTAATAAATAAGGAACCTCGGTCTTCAACCGAGCTAAGCTTTTGGGGCTAAGCCAGCTTTCCTAGTTTCTAAACAAAACTCAGAAAGTTGCCCCTAGAGGCTCAACCGAAATAACAAAACTCCAAATTCAACCGATTTAGGCCTTTGGGGCTGAGCCAGCTTTCTTAGTTTTTTAGACCGAACTCAGAAAGCTGCCCCTAGACTATGAACCGGTCTAACAAAATTGTATCCAAGGCCAGTATGCCGAGATGCCGCCAAGATTTGGCTCATAAGAACCTTGCTCAAACCGAGATACCAAGTATTTTGTTGAACCGAGATAGAACCCGTCCATAAAGCCGAAGTAGGACTTTTTAACCTCGCTTTTAATTTGTAGCACGGTCCAATGATCTGTGCTTAACCCCTTTGCTTTCTACTTTGCAGACTTAGGTTGCCCAGAGACTCCGTCGTGCGCTCAACCGTGCTACTGAGCACAATTTTTGCACCGATATAAGTTATTCATAAATTATACAACAAATGAGTAAGTATAGGTATTTGGTAGAGACCCCTGGTGGCATGGCCGAATTCCGAAGGGATTATGGCATTCCAGACTTTTTTGAATATTTAAATTATTTAAATTTTTTTGTTAAAATAATTTTTTGAATATTTAAATTATTTAAATTTTTACAAATAAATTTTTACCATTTGTCACGTAATTTTACAAATAAATAAAAAAAAATTAATGTGTACAAATGAAAAAATGACAAAAATGTAAATTAAAAAAAAATAAGGACAAAAATACGTCTCATTCAAAAATATTTATAAAAAAAAACATAAAAACTTAAATTTACCATTCACCATGTAATTTACAAATAAATATAACACATGAAAACTCATTTTTGAAAATAAAATTAAAATACACATGACAATAAAATAAAACTAAAAATTAAAATTATTAGCATTATTATTATTTTAAAATTAAAATTTAAAATTAAAATTAAAATTATTATTATTATTATTTTAAAAAAATTTAAAATTAAAATAAAAAACACATGAAAAAACCATTTGCAAAAAAATAAAATAAATAAATAAATTAAAATATACAGGATAATAACATAAAACCAAAATAATAAATAAATAAATAACATTTAAGCAAAATTTGACAAATCCAAACCCAAAATATAAAATAAAAAATAAAAAATAAAAAAGAAGCCAAAAAGGGCATATTGGTAATTTAACAGGAAACACCTCATCAAAAAGCCAAAAAGTCAAAAAAGCCAAAAAGCTCTTCCCAAACCAGGCTTTTTAGCCCCAGGCTAAAATAGCCAAAAAAGCCAAAAAGTCAAAAAGCCAACCCACTTCCCAAACGGAGACTTTATTTAGTAAAAAACGTGGTGTCAAAACTTCAGGGTTAGAATATGAAATTACTCCCGCAAGCTGCAAGGGAAACTTTGATAAAGGCAGTGGTTCAGGCAATCCTCTCATATGCAATGGCTTGTTTCTCTTTTGTGAAAAAATTATGTGCTAAATTTTGAGATCAACTGGTGCTGTCAAAATTTCAAGAGGGGTTGAGATTTAGAGATTTCAATCAGTTCAATTTGGCCCGAGTTCTTTCTAACCCCATAGTATCTCCATTAAATATGAAACCCATCTAAGATAAATATGATCTACATAGGGGCTACTTCAAAAGGGGGTAAGGAGGGTCCTATCCACCTATCATCCTACCAAGATGCTTGATTTTTTTTTTTTTAATGGTAAAATTTTGGGGCATTCACATAAGTCCTGATTTATGAACTTATACTCCATTATTTCCTAATTAAGATTTTTTGAACCTTTAAATTCCATTAAAATTTTAATACTCGGAATTACCTTTCAAATAATAATTATTCATTATTTATGATTATCTATAAAGGAACATAATAATTTGACATTTATGTTGATATTCAAAACTTTAAAATATCAACTTTCAAATTGAAAAAAATTTTAAAAAAAACTGAATTATTTTTTTGTGCAAAACTAAAATTTTTATGTTTATAAAGAATCATGATAATGGAACACTGATGTGCAAAACTTAAAAAAAAAAAAAAAAAAAATGATGATAAAACATTAATGTGCAAAACTAGAAGGAAAAAAAAACTTTAAAAATGAAAAACTGATAATAATCTCAGTTTTAAAATTAGAAAAAAAAGAAAAACTGTTAATATTCTTCATTGTATTAAATAGTTGAATCAAACCAAGAAGTGGAAAAAAAAAAACGTTTAATCTCATACTTTGTTTTTTTTATCAGTTAGTGAAACAATTATCTAGAACACTACTATGCAAAATTAATAATGTTCTTAGTTTTAAAAATTAGAAAAAACAGATAATATTATTAGTTTTACTAAATAAAATTTATTGGTTTAAAAAATTTTAGATAGAACCTAAACTACCATAATATTTGTCAAAAAGACTTTTTGATAATTAACTCATAAATTTGTATTTGATAACTAATTCATCCCGTTAAGCAAAACAAGGAACCCCATTATTAGAAACCAAAATCTATTAGGAACCTAATCCTCCTCTAGTTGCTTGATTACATACGTTTAAAAAAAAAAAAAATGTGTTTGATACTATTCACAATTAAGTTGTCATGCAATAATTTTAAAAATTGACACCTTGTAAAATACAATTGTAAAAGGTTATATATTTTAATTTTGTTAAGACGATAGTATTTTATTAAAAATTAATTTACTTAACGTTGTGTTTGTTTAAGAAATTTGAGAAGAGATTTGAAAAGAAAAAAAAAAAAGTAAAATGTGAATAAAATATATTTATATCTCGTATAGTTTCATACATATTTTTTTCTTTTTCTTACATTTTTTTTTTCAAATTTCCTAACTAAACACAGTCTAAAGGTAGAGAAGTTCAAAAGTTAATTTGTTGAAAAGTTTTTATTTTATTTTATTTTATGGAATTTGTAAAACTTAAATTTTTTTGAGTAATCCCATCTACAAAATTTTCTAAAGTCATTACTGGATCTACATATTTTGTTTTGTGACAACCTTTCTTTAAGAACATACCGCCGTTTGTAATATCCAAAATTAAAACCTCCTACTATTTGTGATAAGAATTGGGAATTTTTTTTAGTAACTCTCTCTCTCTCTCTCAGTACAAGTCGAACACATGGCCTAGAGAAACCTCCCACTCCACTCGTGGGGAGAATGCCATGAAATATTCAAAGTCTCAATTCCCATAGATTTTAATCTATATCCGGGGGGGCGGGGAGTTGTTGTTGTCACAAGTTTTTAAGTTATTGTGGGTAGGATCGTAAAGCATTTGCTGTCCAAGTTGGTTAATTACAATTAATTACTTACAATACAGACTCAAATTATTATTACTTTGAAAGCGCCTGGCTTCCCTCTCCAGTCCGTAATCGGATTGGAGGGTGTCATTGGATATGTGAAGGTTCGTCATAGATTTTATTTTGATAATTTTAACCGTTTAATATGTAAAACTTGTCAATTATTATATGTCTATAAAAAATCACGATAATCAGATATCAATAATTATGTGATCAAATCAGTTTTGTATAAAAAAAATAAACGGTTGATAGAAAACTGATTTGATGAGATAACTATCGATATTCGATTAACGTGAGTTTTTACAGCCATATAGTACTCAACTAGTTCTACACATTGAACGGTTTAGATTTTGCGAAACGAGATCGGTGATGAACCCTCATAGACTCAATAATACCCTCCAATCCGATCATGAACTGAAGGGAAACCAAGCCCACTTTAAAATATCCACGAGTCCTTGTCTCCAAAGTTTAAATTAAGCCCACTTGAACACGTACGGGTCTCCATTCGAATCACATCACATATGTATGACTTGCTCAAATCTATGTTCATTGTCACTTATTATTATTATTATTATTTTTTCAAACAACTATAAAGCTTTTTCTCCTCCATGGATTTAAGCATAATGTTAGGGGATAGGTTAATTTGTTTGAAAAAATATATTTATATTTATATATAAATGATAATTTCGGACTGAGTTGTACATTCAATCTTTTGAGTTGATATGATATCTAAGATTTACTAAAAATTACAAGTATATAAGATTTATTATTTGGAATGAATATAACAATTATTTCTTGATGAGAAGGGTGTCAAGACAAAAAGTAAAATGAAAACAATTGTCAAGTGTTACCCATGAGGATGTAGTTTTGAGCTTGATTTGTTTGTTATAACTGGCTCAAATTCAATTTTTAAACTTGTTTAATAATTGATTATTTCTTAGCAAATTGAGCTTCAATACTTCAAACCTTCACTCCGCTAGACATGTGTATGGACTTGAAGCACTTCAAGTTGATGCCCTAAACATTGGTTTTGTTTATTCTAGTGAGAATCAACAATTCAGACAAAAAAAAAAATAATAATATGTGATTCACATTTATTCTAAGTGTGAATGACATATACAAGTGTTAGATATGGACCCATACACTTTTTTTTAGTATTTTTTTTTACAATAAAGATCCGAACCCCCTTTGAGGATCGCCCCCTTAACCCTCTTTGCTTTTGATTGATCAATTTTTTTTTTTTTTTTTTTTTTTTCCCTTCTCCCCCTATCACCAAATCCCGTGTGTGTGGGGATAGTGGGGATAGAGAGTTTGAGCGGTCTGAATCATGGCCTTTTTTTTTATTCAAATTCTTTATTCCTAAAATTATTGTTTTGTTTTTATCTGTTATTTATATGAAAAATTAATTAATGGTTTAAATACATGTTTGACTTTATTGCTTTACATATACTAGTATATATTTGTGATTAATATTGTTGGGATAGTGATAAGAACACGGGATCTAGAAAAATGTATCACACCCATGAATTGTGATTGGAGACAGTTCTTGGAGAACAAGTTTGACTTTTTTATTAAAATATGATGATAATTTATTTTGATGATGTTGATTTAATTTAGCTTTAGATTATGATGTTATTTTCTTGACATTAAGCCAAATCCAAAAACATAAAGATGATTACTTGACTAGAAGTTTACACGTGCGTGCCTGTCTATGGGCCAAAAACATAAAGATGATTCCTCAAATAAGGTTAGAGAGGGTCTTTTAGTTTAGTTTTAAAATTATAATTTAAGTGTGAAATTATATTTTGAGTTTTGAATTTTTGAATCATGATTTGAAAAGAAAAAATTTGTTTTGTTATGAGTTTTGAAAATAGTTTTGGGATGATTTGTAATTTCTTTTTATTGATATATAGAATATGAGAGGAGAGATAAGAGACAAAAACTGATTGATTAATTGATTAATAATAATAATAAAAAAGAGACGATAGGAGTTTTAAAAGTAATTTTGCGTTGTGTTTTAAAAATATGTATAGTTAACATATTACATCCAAATTTTATTGTTTTGTTTTTATCTGTTATTTATATGAAAAATTAATTAATGGTTTAAATACATGTTTGACTTTATTGCTTTACATATACTAGTATATATTTGTGATTAATATTGTTGGGATAGTGATAAGAACACGGGATCTAGAAAAATGTATCACACCCATGAATTGTGATTGGAGACAGTTCTTGGAGAACAAGTTTGACTTTTTTATTAAAATATGATGATAATTTATTTTGATGATGTTGATTTAATTTAGCTTTAGATTATGATGTTATTTTCTTGACATTAAGCCAAATCCAAAAACATAAAGATGATTACTTGACTAGAAGTTTACACGTGCGTGCCTGTCTATGGGCCAAAAACATAAAGATGATTCCTCAAATAAGGTTAGAGAGGCTCTTTTAGTTTAGTTTTAAAATTATAATTTGAGTGTAAAATTATATTTTGAGTTTTGAATTTTTGAATCATGATTTGAAAAGAGTAAATTTGTTTTGTTATGAGTTTTGAAAATAGTTTTGGGATGATTTGTAATTTTTTTTATTGATATATAGAATATGAGAGGAGAGATAAGAGACAAAAACTGATTGATTAATTGGTTAATAATAATAATAAAAAAGAGACGATAGGAGTTTTAAAAGTAATTTTGCGTTGTGTTTTAAAAATATGTTTAGTTAACATATTACATCCAAATTATGATTTAAAAATAGAGTTGAGTTTTGAAAAGTAAACCAAATGCTACATAATATTTTCTCTATTCACAAATTATATATAATAACAAATAAAAAATTATTATGTACATAAGAAAATATTCACAAAAGTTTAAATATGATGTGGCGTGGCTAATGCCTAAAATGATCTAATACAAACACATCAAATTCTAAGATATTTTTTAAAAAATATTTTTTGAGTGCATAGTACTGTTTATATATATAGCGATTGACACACGTAATACATGTGTAATTTAAATGAATAAAAATATTATATTATATATTATGTGTCACTCAAATGATAAGAATATTCTTCATTCGATCCTATATCTTAGGTCTAAGATTTGAATTCTACTCAAACTTGGCAGCATAGGGAGAAAAGGTTTTAGGATACCACCAAACATGTTTATACATAAAGAGGGGTGAAAAGAGAGAGTTTTTTTATTTTTATTTTTATTAAAATAATGTTATACAAACATAATTATATACAAGTTTTTGAACAAAATGAGTTCAGTTTCTGTGTCATAATTTTTTTTCAATGATTTGTTATATTTTTTTATCACAACAAAATAGGCCAATAAAGTATATAATCCAATGATTTGACTTAAAACTAAGGCCAAATGACTTTATAATTACATACCTTATAGTTTTACTTTTAATTGCCAGCCAATGCTGTATCTTATTACTTACCCTATCTAAAAAAAATGATGTATCTTATATATGTATATATATTTATTAGAAGTAAACAATTCCATCACTATGTTTCATGATAACAAAAAATACAATTATCATATTATTTTGGTATGAATTTTTTTTATTTATTTATAAAACTTTTGTATATTTATGATTTGAGAGTAGGTTTGGGTTGAAGGATGTTGTCTGGATCTATGAGGTCCATCATAAGTTTTATTTTGATAATTCAAACCGTTTATTTTATAAAATCCTTTGTATATCTCATCTAAAAAAAAAATAAAATTACATTGATATAATAATTATAACATATTTAATTTATTGTATTTATTTTTTAAAAAATGGATGATAAATGCATTTTTGAAAATTGACCATCTTTTTTTCTTTTTTCTTTTTCTTTTTTTTGTGACAAAAATATAAATTGAAGTTATGATTAGATCGACCTTCTTTTTTCTTTTTTTTTTAATAATTTACACACAATATCTTTCAAAATGAATGATTCACATTTGATAAACTAATCCAAATTTGAACTAAAGGAAAGCAAAGGAAAGCCCAGCCATTGGCATTTTCCTAAACAAAATTAGCCTGTTATTATTGGTCATTTAATAAAGCAAATCAATTGAAAAAGCAGCCCAACTACTCTTGGAGGAAAACATCCCTTTCCTTTGACCAATTACCATCAATAGATACAAGGTACACATCATTGGACTCTAGCATAATGCCCTTTTCTTATTCAATTTCTTATTACTTTTTTCAGCAACTTTCCCCTTGTTTTGCTTATCTTGTACATTATTTTAATTGTGCAAGTTATAATTAATAATGTTTATCAAACAAAAAAAGTTACAATTGAATTCAATAATTCAATAATCTAAATTGAATTCAATAATTTATAAGATATTTGATGATGGGTACTATGTGCTCAAACTTATATGATATTTGCAGCCCCAAGATATCACCTGTCCACTGCACAATATAGACACCAAGGCCATGTTTGTTTGGGTGGGCATGAGCTTGGGATTGGACTAATAGTCCAATAAAATTATTAATCCGATATTTGGTTAAACAATTGAAGTACGGATTAATTATTTTAAACTTGACTATTAGTTAAGATAGGATACATAATCTAACGGATTCGTAATCTTAGAACTATTAGTCATGATAATGCTAATCCAGTCCGCCCAAACAAACATGGCCCAAGTGGGTTGGAGTTTGTAGTTGGCATCAATGCAAAGCATAAAGATGGATCTTCATTTAATGGATGATTAATATTATTTGGAGGAACAAAAATCTATTCAAACTTTGAATATATTTTATAGTGAGAATTACAAAAGTGGCAAGTGAGGTCCAAAAAATTTTTTATAGAAAAAATGGAGAATCTTTTTAAATTACACTATAGGTATGGAATTTTAATTTTATGTCCCTGTTTTTCATTTAATTTCTTCTTGTTCTCCTCTCTCTTTCTCTCTAGAAAACCGTAACCTTCAACACTACCTTCTCTCCCTTCAATCTCGACCACTAATAGGCACCACAACAAATGAGGGCTGGGTTGGGGCAAATGAGACTAGGCTGGGGTGTAGAAGTTTGGGCTGAGTGGAGGTGAAGGGAGAGGGATTGGAAAGGAAGTGGGGTGGTGGTGGAGCAACGTATGGTGAGTAGGGAATGGCGGTAAAGATATAAGGGTGGCAAAAAAGAGTGGGGGAGGGGCATGGGGAGTTTGGTGGTGACAACGGAGGATGGGGGAATGGTGGCCAGTGGTGGAGGTAGGAGAGGAAGAGGAAAAGAGGGTAAGAAAGGCAAAGAAGATGGGTAAAAATGGAAAGAAAATTTATAATTTTGCAATCATTTTTTTTCGCTCTTTCCATGCCTAGTGTAATTTAAAAAATAATTGTTATATTTTGCCCCAATTAATTTTTTGTTTTTGGGGTAATTCTCACTATATTATGTGTTAGGAAATGAAAAAAGGAGTTAAAAAAAAAAGGTTTGTAATCATTGATTTTCTTTTTTAATTATTCAGAGAGCATTTAAATTAGTGCAAGCATCTATGTGATATTTAAAAAATGAACAAAAAAAATAAAAATAAAAGAAGTGATTTGAGGATCTTATTTTTTGGTCCCATGTAAATCTAGCGGTTTGACAACTATTTTTAAGTCAACTTTTTAGGTATTTTTGCTTATTTATTTATTTGTCATTTAGTGCATTTTCTAGATAACATTAATTTTTAATTTGTAAGGACTTTTAACATAAAAGTCCATGAAAAGTTTAAAAAATATTTTATCTAATATTGCGTAAAAAGCAAAAAAAAAAAAAAAAAAGAGTAAAGAGCTATAAATAAATAATAATAATAAAAACAGTTCCCAAATCAGGATATGTACATAAATCCTAAGATATGTACATAAATCCTAAAATTCATAAACAAGTTTTTTATTTTTTATTTTTATTCTTGCACCCAAGCAATACTCCAAGATGGATTCTGAAATGTCTTAGACCATCTCCAACGGTTTATCAAATTTGACATCAAATTTAAATTTTGATGAAAAAGTTACTGTTTGGTGCTCCAACTGTTGCACCAAATCGATATCAAAATGAGATTTCACCAAACGATTTACCAAATTGAGGACAAAATATAGAATTTAGCAAAACACTGTGCGTGACCGTTGGAGGGGGGAACCGGTCAACCAGCCGGTTGACTAACCGGTCGACCTTTTTAAATAGATAGGTTCAAACCAGTCAAAAAAAGTTCAAACAGATAAAAAAAAAAAAATTATTTTGCCTAACCGGTTGACCGGCTGGTCAACTCACCAGCAAACTTTTAGATTACTATTTTACTTGTGTCTGAACAAGGAAGATGTGTTTGATTGCATTTGCAGATGTGAAAGAGAAGAAAGATGGAGAGACAAATGGAGTAGGAGCTGGTGAAAAGAATGAGAATGTACTTTCAGAGTCCAAAAGTGCAAGAAAAAAGAAAAAGAAGATAAATCTTCCACGGAGGTCAAGGAACTGCAAGATCAAGCCAACAGCTCAGACGTCACCAATGGACTGGAGGAAACTGCTGGGATCGAACAGGGAGGAGAAGAAGATGTATTTGCTGTTGATGTAAAGGAGCGGCTAAAGAAGATTGCTGTTGCAAAGAAGAAGAACTCCAATTGTAAAAGAGCGTTTAAAGCTGCAAAAAATATATATATATATATTTACGCTTACCGGTCGACCCATCGGTCGACTCACCGATCGACCAACCGGTTGACCCAATCGGAATTTGATGCACCGTTGGAGCTAGTAATATCAGATTTGGTGAAATGAGTCATTTTTTACTCAGATTCGATGAAAAAAGAAATTCACCGTTAGAGATGCTCTTAAAATCACTACACAAAAAAACTGAAGAAATTTAAATTAAAAAAAAGAGAAGGAATTGGACCGTCTTTAGTTGGGCTACCCAACTGAAAGGTGGAGTCCAGCTCATTGTAAGTTCATTTTGATCTAAATTATTCAATGTATAAAATTTGTTGAGTATTTTATTTAGTAAAAATTTACGTTGATCAAGTATTAATAATCAATTGATTACATTATATTTATGTGAATAATTTATTTTTAAAACTATAATTAATATTAATATAAATTTAATTTACTCAAATAATTATTCATATATTTAATATAAGTTTAATTTAATCAAATAATTATTGATATACCAGAATAGCGACCATCCAAAAAAAAGGAATACTGTCCCCAAGAAGTGCCAAAACTGGAGTAGCAGAAGCGGGAATTTTTTTTTTTCTTTTTTTGAAATAGAGACAACGAATATAATATTAAAATATAAAACGAGAAGTCAGATGCTGACAAAGACTTGTTATTAGTTTTTGACTAAATGCAGCGTTTTGGACTTTGCAACCACACACGTGTGACCGCTAATCATGGTTTTAATCACGAGATTGGAATATGTATTTGTTGTATTAGTAAAACTTGGTAGCCCGTGATATGCACGGAATGTGAAAAATTACTAATATGCTAGTAGTTTATTCGTGTGATATATGAGCTAAATATGTTTATTTTAATAAAATTTGGTTAAATTATGAGAAATTTATTAAAAAAGTCTTATTTTGAAAATTTTTATACTATTTAGTTCAACATTTTAAATAGTTGGTTGAAGAGTCTTTATTAAGTGTAGTGTGTGACCAGTAAATTCTTTTTCAAATGTGGATGAGTATTGCTTAGATAGATATACCATTTCTAGTTAATTGGAAAAGTTTTTTTTTTTTTTTGGAATGTATGACGCATGTATGATGTGATAGTACAATGTGGTAGGTATTAATGTGACACTTCAAAAAAAATTTAAAACTCCTTAATGTACTTTTTCTAAATGTGACAATGTGGCAGGGATAATGTGACACTCCAAAACTTTTATTCAAATACTTTTTCCAAATGTGACAACATGGTAGGTATGATGTGACAGTAAAAAAAAAAAAAAACTCCTTAGTATACTTTTTTTAGATGTGACAACTTGGCGGGTATGTTGTGACACTCTAAAAAAATTAAAAACTCCTTAGTGTACTTTTCTTAAACGTGACATGTGACACTCTAACGTAACAGACCTAATTTGATTGAATTATTGCGTGTCTTCACGCCATGCGCCAAAAAACAATTAATAAGGAATTCACGTCCCATACTATGCATGTTAAAAACAACCAAAATTTAAAAAGTTACTAATGCACTTTTTGAACAACGTGACACACAAACAGCTCACCACCTTCCCCATACATAACCACGTCACCTGTTTCTCAATTGTACTACCAATGACAAAACAATCAACAAATAATTTAAGGGACCATTTAGTCACTAAAAAAACATTTAAGACCTTATGAATTATAAGTTTACAAAACGGAATTTATAGGTCAATTCCCTTTAAATTATTTATATTTTTGAATATATAAAATATTTAAAATAATTGTTAAATTAGAAAAAAAAGCAATAATTTAAAATTTAAATAATGATTTTAATTATTTATTTTAATAATTTTAATTATATTATTCCATAAAAGAGTTACTTAAATCAACACATATACTAATTCTAATAAATTATTTATGTGTATTTTAATATTTTTAACTCTATCATGTTATAAAAATGTAACTTACATAAATATACATAATAAATTTCATAAACATAAATATTTTAATATTTAATTTTTCAAAAAAGTGAAAAAAGTATAATAAAATTAATTAGAAAAATACTTTTAATATGTATAATTCTATTAAATTTTGTTTATGGGTAATTCTATCAACACATGTAATAATTTTAAGTAAATTTGTGCATATTTTAATTATTTCTACTCTATCGTTTAGCGATGAGAATTTGCAACACGACGCGATAACATGACTCGAACCGTACATGAAATTAGTGCGTTACGATTGACTATTTCCTGAAATGAACACGTATATGATACAACTCGATAACACGAATATTAAACAGGTCAAGTTAGTATCAAACCTGTGTAACACGAATTTGACACGGATAATCCATATAATGAAAATTACTTACACATTTTAATATTATTTCTACTAAATAGTATTATAACATTTTTTAATCTGTTACGTAATTATATCAAATTTATTAAATATTACATAAAATACGATTTTAAGTTTAATATAGATTTTTATTTTTTTTGCTTTTAATTGAACTTAATGTATTTTTTGTCTTTTATTTGAGTTAATATTAAAAATATAATAATAAAATGTAATTTTTATAAATTAAGAAAATAAAATTAAGTTGAAATCAAATATTTTTTTATAAATAATTTCATTTAATAGAGATTAGTTTCATGAAATTTAACTTGTGAAGAAATTTTCAAAATTTTTTCATACATTTGATAATTTTAGTTAATAGTAAATTTTTTTTGACATGATACGTTGACATGACACAAATTAGATACGGATAAAAAATGTCAAGGCATAATAATACGAAATAATAAATGGATCGGGTTAGTATTGAGGTAATTTGACACGAACCCGAGATGACACGACGCGAACACAACCCAACATAATACAATGCCGACCCCTTCATACTATAAAAATATAAATTAAATAAATATATATAATAATTTTAAATTATAACACGAAAAAGAAAAACATTCATTTGGTAATTTTAACCTTTCGTGCTACAAAAATGTAACTTAAATAAATATATATAATAAATTTATATGATATTAAATTATAACTTGATATTAGAAATAATTGCTATAAAATTAAAAGTAATTCTAATAATTTAAGAAATTCAATATAATTAATATTATACATAATTTAGACATAAAAATAAGAAATAATTTTAATATTTTATTTAAAAAAAGTGAAAAAAGTAAAATAAAATTAATTGGTAAAGTATTTTAAGTATGTATAAGTTTTGTGTATCAATAGTTTAGATTAATTGGAAATCTTTTAAATATTAAATTTTAAAAAGAATGTTGGTCAAATGACATATATTGATATGTCATTTTAATAAAAGAAAAAAAGAAAAAAAAAAGGAGAGATATAACACGTAGGAGAGAGAAAAATTAAAAGCAAACACTACTTTTAACAATATATATGATTTTTATATAAAATAATATAAATAATTAAATTTTTGTATGTAAATTATAAAAATAAAAAAGATTGAAACTTATAATTTAAATCTCATAATTTTATTACAATTTATTTATCAATTTTTAATGTATTAAAAAATTAATATGTAACTTTGAACCCAAAAATATTTTCATTTTTTATTTTAATTTGTTTAATTGACAATTGAGTTTAAAAAAAATTAATAGACGTTTGGCAAGTGTTAAAAAAGTCTAAATGAATAATAAATTATTACGCATAACCTCTATTTTTTTATTATAAAAAATAAATTTCACCAACCATCACTTTTAATAGAAAAATAACGTTTCTTTTTATTTGATTTAGCAAAAGTCACTTCTTAGCTATTTAAGCCAACTTTTTATTTTAATTTGCTTAATTGACAATTGAAATAAAAAAAAAAAATTAACAAAATCTACCATGTTTAACAAGTGCTAAAAAGTTATTCATTTTCTTAATGTTTTTGTCTTTTGTTAAAAAAATAAATAAATTTATATTAAAAAATATTACTTTAAGTCCTTATAGTTTAGAAAGATATAATTTTTTTTATATAAAATTTAAAACCAACAAGACAAAAATAAAAATAAAAACTTTTAATAGTGATTAATAATTTGAACATGTGTATTTAAAATAAATCATATTTAGACCAATAATATTATAACACGTGAATATTGATCTCATTCTAATTTTAGTAATATAATTTAAAGAAGAATTTAAATTTGAAATTTTATTTTATAATTTAATAAAGGGTTCATAATTTAAGGAATGAATATTGATCTTATTCCAATTATAGTAACATAATTTAAGTAGGAAAAAGAGAAAAAATAATTGCAACTTTCAATTTTAATGAAATGATAACGTTTTGCAATTATAATAATATATAGATAGACAGATAGATGGTTATATATCGGTCAATATCGGAAAGTAATAGATTGTATGCCTCAATATATGAGTGAATACATATATCGGAAGGCTAAAATCCTATTCCATTCATCGCAAATTATTTGTTTGATAACGAGAATTTAAAAATAATATATTATCATATTCAATTTTTTTTTTCCAATTGAAAAATCTCATTAAGTACTTTTAAAATGTGTAAAATATATATATATATATATATTATCACACAAAAATATACTATTTTTAGGTTCTCATCTTTCGTGCTAAACAAACAATTTGAGACAGAGATAATATTAGTTTTGCTACATTTCCTATTTGAGGCTTCCAAATTCCACCTCTAATGACATGGCTAAGACTCACATGCCGCAGCTTCTCTCTCTCATCTATAGCCCCCAAATTCTACATCAATGGGGATGGAATTAAGGTGACTAAATTAGGAGATGAATAATTTTTCGAGACAGTATTATGTAACGGCTAATAGTTAAAATCCTCAATCCCTCAATTAAACCGTGTTACTAATTTTAATTCAATTCCTCAATTATAAAAGAAAAATGTGTTTCAATGTCAACCATCTATTTATTTTGTTATGTTTATCTTTTTGAGGACAAACAATGGAAGGAAATGAAAATAGGTAGGAAACTAATATATTTTTTAAATGCCCTTTTCATGGGTAGGTTTTGTTAAAAATGATAAATTACACTAACACTCTTGAAATTTACATAATATAATTTTTTTCCTCATATTTTGAAAATTACACTGCATTCTATCTCAGAGCTTGTCTTTTAATTACTCTGTAGAGTTGGACTAGACCAAATTTATTTATTTTTTGTTAAACCCAATTATAATATGGGTGAGGCTTGAAAACTATACTTTAAACCCATTCTGACCCACTCACAAATTATACTATATAATACATATCACAAATTATACTATATAATACACAACAGCGCTATATACCCCCAGTGGGGGTCGCGCCCCCACTGGCTGGAAACTTAAAAGCCCCCACTGGCTGAAAACTTTAAAAAAAAAAAAAAAAAAAAACAGTTTTTTTTTTCGGACCAATCCGGGGCCGACACCTCACTGGGGGTCGACCCCCAGAGGGGGTATGAAGCATAAATCTATAATACATACATACACACACACATATATATATATATATATATTTATGTGTTATGTTTTAAATTGTTTATCTTTATTTTTTTTTTAAAATATAAATTATACTAGTCATGTAAAAAAAATTATTTAGCAAATTTAAACTCAGGTTAAAGAGGCTCTCAAATAGATATATATAATTTTTTATTTTATTTTTGAATGAATTTGAGAATATAAGGGTACACACAATTATGGTTGGACTGGGTTTAAAAAATTATTTTATGTGTCATTATTATTTAACTTGAGGCCAAGTAAAAATGCTACTTCCAAACTATACTTTAAATCATTTTCTCACTTAACTCACTTTTGCAATTTTATTTTATTTATGAAATTTAACAATTGAGATAAACTTCAATTCATTTTCTAAGGGCGGCAAAGATTCCAATGAGTGGGAATTTTCCATATTTTTGAAAGATGCCAAAAAAATTACACATAAAGACAAAAAATAAACCCGTACGTCGTCGTCTAGTGCCGTTGGTTGCCTCTCTCTTTCATATGATCAAATTAATCAACATCATATGCCACTGAACTGTTAAGATTCTATAAATACATATCGAATTAAGATAAATTATACTTTATTTTTTTTTATGTTTTAACATTTTTTTATTTGATTCTTAATTTTTTTTCTTCTCATTCTAGTCTTTTAGGTTTTATTTTTTTTTTCTAAATTTAACTTCAGTCTAAAATTGAATAAAAAATATCATATTAGCTGTCGCATGTCATAAAAAAATTATTATATTTAAATTTAAATTTATGTCAGATATGTTAATTAAATATAATAATATATTTTAAGCTAGGTAATTGTCAATGTATCATTTTCTATCTAATTTTTTACAAAAATTAATTGTAAAAATAAATTAGAACAAATTTAAAACGTGAAGGGCCAAGTAGAAAAAAAACTTTAAAAGTCAAAATAAAACAAATAATAAAACATAAAAAGGTAAAATGTAATTTACCCCTAAAAATTATATATATAATATATACACTGAGGACAGATTATAAAAATAAAATCTGATCTATGTAACTAAGTTACATGTATTTTACTCTAGTTTCTTCAACGAATGATATGCATGAACTAACCAATGATATACATGAACCAATTAACTTCAGACACTTCAAACTAAAAATCTGATTCTGTGTTTGATCTGATCTGAATATAAATATTTGTAAATTATTATTAAAACCAATTTTTTTTTTCTTTTTTGTTTTTTCTTTTGTCCAAAGATGATTGAATTTGTTTTGAAAAATTTGCATTTGCCAGTGAGAATAATTCAAAATACTTGTAATTTTATGAAGTAGTAAATCAGAACAAGTGAGAGTTGTAATTGGATAGAGACTTATTTTCACTTCCATAAAAATATAATTATTTTCATTTAAATACATTTTGTTTCAATTTTTTTCTTTGATACATTTACAGTTCGCAAAAGGGCTGCTTCTTTTTTATAATTTTTTTTTAATCCAAAGTGGGTGAACGATAGTTTACTAAATGAGTGGGTTTAGTTAGGTTTTGAACAATAAAATTTGGATCATTTCACTATAAAAATGAACTTGAATAGCCAATTTAGTTTGTGTTGGCACTTGAAAGTGGTAAACATAATTATGATAATTTTATCGAACGGAAATGTTGGACAATAATTTATCAATAAAAAAAATGTTACTTTTAAAATTTAATAGTGACAAAATATACAATAAACTCAACAATTATGATATTATTTTACTTTTATTAGATTCAAATTTAAAAGGTTAATAGGTGAGACAGTTATACTTAAACTTGTAAATGTATCGAATTGGAGTTGTTCACAAGCTAAACTCGGCTCGTTAAAAAGTTAGTTTGGTTCAATTTATTAAGTAAATAAACAAGTTCAAATTAAAACTCGTTTAATAAACAAACGGACCTTGAGCTTAAATAAACTCAACTTGTAAAACTCAACTCATTTATCTTTATTAAATAAGAGAATAACTATATTATTTATATATTAAATAATATAAAAATATGTAAATAATAGTTAAAAAAATTCATTATTGAATTTCAAACCAAGCTCGAGTTAGATTAATTATCGAGTTGAGCTAGAGTTGGATTTTTAAGCTCAATAAACAAACGGGCCGAACTTGTGTCCTACAAAGCTTGGTTCAACTCAGTTCAATTTGTTTGCAGCCCTAACTTATAACAATCCTCTTTGCTCTTGAATTTTTCATGTTATGTCAATTTATATATCCATTTAAAAATTGGATTGCAATCAAATAACAAAATAGTCCATTCGCTATTTTAAAAGTAATTGAGAGGTTGGTTGGAAATTGGACTGAAATTAAGGAATAAATTAGTTCCTTCATCTATACTATTATCAATAAGAATAATGCTTGGGACCCCCTTTTGGGGGTCACCCCCTCACCCCCCCCTTGCCACGTGGCGGGTGGTGATTGGAGGAGTAGGAAAAAAAAAGAAAAAGAAAAAGAAAATGTAACCAATGAGAGAGAGAGGGTGTCAAAGGGGGTGGGAGAAAAAGGGGGATGAATCATTATTGTATCAATAATGATTCATCCCATTAAAAACATCACCACTAATAGACTAATGCATTAAAAAAGTAAAAAAAAAAAAATACAACTCCAAGATCAAAACATCACATCATTAATGGCGGGACCCACTGCCACCTAATTAGTGGGAGCACTAATTAGTGCCCCCACACTAAGGATCCTCTAGAGTGAAATTTTCCTAAAGTTTCCTAGAGTGCTACATTGTGTGGTTGAGATTTACTGGCAAGTCACATCAGAAAAATTGATGTGACTTGCCAGTAAATCTCAACCATACAATGTAGCACTCTAGGAAACTTTAGAGAAAAATCACTCTAGAGGATCCTTGCTCAGTGCTCCCAAGCATTTTTCTACTATTATATATGTAAGTATATGATTTGATATCTAATAATATGGTGACTTCTCCTTCTGTCACGTGACAACTTTTCTCATCCTAAAATAAATAATATTATTTAAAGGCGTTAGCAAGATTTGAATCCCAGACCTTGGGTTTCAAAAAGAACACTTTTACCATTTAGACAGCATACATATTATGATATTCATTTCTTTATTACTTGTTTATATGCTTACTTATCTGAATTGCATACGTATTTTGAAATAGTGCCCTTTGAATTAACCCTTTACCCTTAAGCTCTGTTTATTTTGACGTAAAATATTTTTGTCATTTTTTGTTGTTTAGTAACATCAAAAAATAAAAACAAAGACAAAAATATATTTTTTTGTGCAAAATCAATTTACAATAAAAATATTTTTTTTGTGTAAAATATTTTACGTCAAAACAAATAGAGCCTTAATATCTGTCAAAATTCCCAACGAATGTGATCAATTGGAATATTGGATTAAATTGACATAATATGAAAAATTGAGAGTAAAATTAATACAATTAAATTTGTTGGGTCGGGACCAAATTAATACAAGAAACAAATTATAAAATCACAAGTATAATTTGCCGTTTTTCATATTTTTCTTTTCTCGCTTTTGGGATATCAAAGTCGCCACCAATTACCCAACTAATCCCCCAACACCCCCAAATAAAGTTTTAGTAAGTTTATTTTATTTACTACAATAGTAGTAGTTGGGTTAAAAAATGGATAACACTAAAGTAAATTAGGTAAGGCAATTGACCAAAACATAAAAAGAAAAAAGAAAATTAGTGATTAGGTTCTAGAAATATATAGGGATTGTTTGACACGGTTTTTAGGAGGTGATTATACCTTATTTCAATTTGAAAATTTATGTCAGTCTATTTGATGTAACTTTTATTTATCGTTTATTAAGTAGAAATAACTTAAATAAGTTGATTATTTGAAAGTTGGGGAATAAAAACTTTTAACTTCTGTTTTTTTGTTATCAACTTTTATCTTAAGAAAAATTCCAGGAAAGCCATAACAAACAAAAAATAAATGTGAAAGCAAAAATTTTACACTGTCCCTTCAATTTCAAGGAAAATTATATATCAGTATTTAAAAAAATAATTCCAGATTAATGATAAATTTTAAAAATATTAATAATTAAAATATAATTTTTTTAATGTATCTGTAATTAGTTTTTTTAAAAATAGACTGAATTATAATTCGTCCTGATTTCAATCCTCTTTTTAAGAGCCCAATATCTACAAGCAACACAAGACAAAGCCAGTCAACATGGGCGGCTGTCATTTTTGGTTAACCACATCTTCCAAACAACCCCTCTCTCTCTCTCTCTCTCTCTCTCTCTGTTCTAACAAATTCCAACCCCTCCCTATTCTTCCCACCACAAAAACAACAGTGTCCAAACAAAAAAAACTTCTACTCTAATTTAACAACCCATCACACACTCATACACATATTTTAATCAATCAAACCTTGACATTAACATACAATTATTTATTTTTATTTTTTTAATTTTAAAATTTTAATTTAACTTATTTTTTTTTAAAATATGTATGAAAGCAATAGAGTAAAATATTGTGGCGTACGTGCATTTATTCTAAGTTTGTTTGGTCTATGATCTCATCTGCAGGCTCTCTGAATTCAACCCACATACATATATAGTACATACATATACCCATATAATTTTGTACTTTAATTTTTTTTATTTTTCCCAATTAATTTCACCTCATGAGTTCTCCAATAAGTTTTTGTCTAGCAAACTTTAAATTAGACTAGTAGTAGTAGAAGAACAAGAAGAAGATCAGATTAGTAAGTTTAAGCTGATCATGTCTAACGACAAAGTCGATGCTTGTCGTGTCGCATTAATCTTTTCCTTAATCTTAATCACAGGTACTAATCATGTTCACTTTCTGTCTTTGGGTTGTATCAACTATCATCTTACTTTCTTCTCAGAAACTTTTGATATTTTTCATATATGTATGTGTTTAGTATTTTGATTTTGATTCTTGTGAATTTTTATAGGTGGTTGGATTGTTAAGGCAGATTCATTAGACTCTGACAAACAAGCACTTTTGAGTTTGAAAATCTATCTCGAAAATACAAATCGCGTAAATCAAGGAAGATACTCTCTCTGGAACCAGCAGCAGAATCTTTCACCGTGCGTTTGGCCCGGAATTTCATGTGACGGCATGGGCAGCCGAGTCACTGGAATCAACCTCTCCGGCAACGAAATCACCGGAGAAATATTCGGAAACTTTTCGGCCCTCACTGCCCTCACCTCCCTTGACCTCTCCAACAATACCATCAACGGCGGCTTCCCGGCGGACTTAGGGGGGTGTAATAAACTCAAACTTCTCAACTTATCACACAACATAATCAACGCCGAGCTCAATCTCACTGGACTCAGTGCCTTGGAAGTTCTCGATCTCTCAACTAATCGAATCTTCGGAGCAATTCAATTCAGTTTTCCAGCAATCTGCAACAATTTGATTGTAGCCAATTTGTCGGCAAACAATTTCACCGGAACAATCGAACGAGCCTTCGATCAGTGCCGGAACCTACAGTTTCTCGATCTCAGCACAAATAATTTCACCGGCAACGTGTGGCCGGGGTTCACAAAGCTTCGAAAATTCTCAGTTTCCGAGAACTTGTTTGGGGGAATAGTTTCCCCTACAATTTTCTCAGAAAACTGTAGTCTCCAAGTTTTAGACCTCTCGGAAAATGCTTTTATCGGAGAAGTTCCGAAGCAGATTTCGAATTGCAAAGGTCTGGTGATTCTGAGTCTCTGGGGGAACAATTTCACCGGTCTAATTCCGGCAGAAATCGGATCCATTTCGGGTTTAGAAGGACTTTATTTGGGGAACAACACTTTCTCGAGAAACATTCCAGATTCCTTGCTTGGATTGACAAATTTAACATTTCTTGATTTGAGCAGGAACAATTTTGGTGGCGATATACAACCAATTTTCGGGCTATTCATTCAGCTCAAATTTCTCCTGCTGCATTCGAATTCATACACTGGTGGGATAAATTCGTCGGGAATTTTAAGATTACCGAACATTTCAAGATTAGACCTGAGTTACAACAACTTTTCGGGTCCATTACCGGTTGAGATCTCTCAAATGAAGAGCTTGAAGTTCTTAATGCTCTCTCACAATCAGTTTACCGGTACCATCCCTTCAGAATATGGACATTTGACAGGTCTTCAAGCTCTCGATTTATCATTCAACCTGCTTAGCGGTTCAATTCCACCGAGTTTTGGAAATTTAAGCTCGGTCCTTTGGTTGATGCTCGCGAACAATTTCTTAACCGGTGGAATCCCACCTCAATTGGGGAATTGTAACAGCTTGTTATGGCTAAACCTCGCGAACAATCAACTTTCGGGTTTGTTCCCACCAGAATTAGCAAACATTGGGTTAAATGCAACGTCTACTTTCCAGGAAAATCGACAGAATGATCAAATGCCTGCTGGTTCGGGTGAGTGCTTGGCGATGAAAAGGTGGATACCGGCAAATTACCCTCCATTTAGTTTCGTCTATACGATTCTTACAAGGAAGAATTGTAGAAGCCTTTGGGATCGGTTGCTTAAAGGGTATGGCATATTCCCGGTATGCATTGGTGGGATGCGAACGTTTCAGATATCCGGTTATGTTCAACTCAGCGGTAATCAATTGTCCGGTCAAGTTCCTCCTCAGATAGGTAAAATGCAGAGTTTTAGTATGGTGCATTTGGGGATCAATCAGTTTTATGGTACACTTCCACCCGAGATTGGGAAAGTGCCACTTGTCGTGCTCAACATTTCGCAAAACAATTTTTCGGGTACAATTCCAACAGAAATCGGGGGCATCCAGTGCTTGAGAATCCTCGATTTGTCGTATAACAATTTCTCCGGAGCTTTCCCAATGAGCTTGAACAATTTGACAGAGCTAAGCAAGTTCAACGTCTCTTACAACCCGTTGCTCACCGGTGCAATCCCACCGACTGGACAATTGGCGACATTCGAGAAAGAGTCTTTTCTTGGTGATCCATTGTTACGCCTTCTGTCTTTCATAAACAACGCCACGGTTAATAATCCAAGCCCAGAAGACGGAAAGACGAGAAAGCGTACAAAGTTTGTTCCATTTCTGGTGTTTTCCACTCTAATAATGGCGTTTTTAGCGTGTGGAATCATGACACTCGTAATCTGCCTTGTGGTAAAAAGCCCAATCGATACCGCGCCTGGATATCTCTTGCAGGAAACAAAGGTTCAACATGACTTTGCATCGAGTTCAGGTTCATCTTCGCCATGGTTGTCAGACACGGTCAAGGTCATTCGATTGGACAAAACAGTATTCACACACGCTGACATTTTGAAGGCCGTGGGGAACTTTACCGATGACAGAATTATCGGGAGGGGGGGATTTGGTACCGTGTACAGAGGAATGTTGCCCGATGGAAGAGAAGTCGCGGTGAAGAAGCTACAAAGAGAGGGCACTGAGGGCGAAAAAGAGTTTCGAGCAGAAATGGAGGTTCTTAGTGGAAATGGATTTGGTTGGCCGCACCCAAACCTCGTAACCCTTTACGGGTGGTGCCTTGATGGGTCGGAAAAATTACTAGTTTACGAGTACATGGAAGGTGGGAGCTTGGAGGATCTTGTTTCAGATCGAACAAGGCTCACATGGCGGAGGCGAATTGAGATTGCCGTTGATGTGGCACACGCATTGGTTTTCCTACACCACGAGTGCTATCCCGCTATCGTGCACAGAGATGTCAAAGCAAGCAATGTCTTACTTGACAAGAATGGAAAAGCCCGTGTCACAGATTTCGGTCTAGCTAGGGTTGTCAATGCCGGAGGGAGCCACGTGAGCACAATGGTGGCAGGGACAGTCGGGTATGTCGCGCCCGAATACGGGCAAACGTGGAAGGCCACTACAAAAGGCGATGTTTATAGTTTTGGGGTACTAGCAATGGAGCTAGCCACGGGGAGGCGTGCGGTGGATGGAGGGGAAGAGTGTCTGGTGGAATGGGCGAGAAGGGTTATGGGATATAGGAGACAAGGTCTCGGGCAAGCCACGATACCGGTGGTTCTTTTGGGATCGGGGCTTGCGGAGGGGGCAGAGGAGATGTGTGGGTTGCTAAAAGTTGGGATACGGTGCACCGCCGAGGCACCACAGGCTAGGCCAAACATGAAGGAGGTTCTAGCCATGTTGGTTAAGATTTCGAGCGGTCGGGAACAAATCAACCATGGCTCTCCTCCCCCCTCATTGTATTGAAAGTTTTAAATTAAGATGTTCATAGTTCACATACACACGTAAAATTTACTTCCTTCAATTCTTCTTGTAGAAAAACAAATATTCATCATTCATTTTTTTTTACCGTTTACTCAATTTGAATCATAAAATTTTGGTGTTGAAATTGTGAAACAACTTGTAAAAAATGTTTGGTTTGCATTTGGGAGATTAGTTTTAGAAAAAAATTTCTAAAAAATTGTTTGGTTTGAGTTTTTCTAAAAAAATTTCCAAAGGGTATGTTTGGTTTGAGTTTGGGAGATGAATTTTAGAGATAAAAAGTATGAAAAGTTGTTTGGTTTGGTTTTTTTTAAAAGATGTTTTGGAAAATTATTTTGAGAGAGAGTTTTGGAAAAAGTGATTGATTTGATGTGTATGAGAGAGAGATTTGTTTGGAAAACTTGTAAACCAAACAAGTTTTGGGAAATTTTTTTGGTTTGATTACTTTTGAAAACTTATTTGTAGAGAATTTTTCTTAAAATTTTTAGGAAATACAAACCAAACAAGGCCTTTCTCTCTCTTACACATCAATCAATTACTTTTTCTCTCTCCTCTCTCCTTCTCAATCACTTTTTCTCTCACACACATCTACTCAAATTCTCCCAAAATATCAAATCATCCCAAACTCCCCAAAAAATAACTCTCCCAAAATATACAACCAAACAAACCAAAAAAATTTCTAAACTCTCTCCCAAAATTTTTTTTCAAAAACAACTCTCCCAAAAACAAACCAAACAAGCTATCTTTTAAAATTTTAATAAGCACATGATAGTTTGTATCACATTTCTCAATTTGACAATTGCTATAATACTCGATAATTTTGTGTGGTATCAAAGATAACTACAATTTAGGCACAAATTTCGCATACTGATTTGGAATCATAAAATTTTAATTTGCAACTATTAAAGCATGTTATGTGTTTCGATTTGTAATTTTCGGAGAAATTTGTGTTGTACTTGTGTTTTAGGTGGTACTTTTGATAGAACCAAACAAACCAAAAAAATTTCTAAACTCTCTCCCAAATTTTTTTTTTCAAAAACAACTCTCCCAAAAACAAACCAAACAAGCTATCTTTTAAAATTTTAATAAGCACATGATAGTTTGTATCACATTTCTCAATTTGACAATTGCTATAATACTCGATAATTTTGTGTGGTATCAAAGATAACTACAATTTAGGCACAAATTTCGCATACTGATTTGGAATCATAAAATTTTAATTTGCAACTATTAAAGCATGTTATGTGTTTCGATTTGTAATTTTCGGAGAAATTTGTGTTGTACTTGTGTTTTAGGTGGTACTTTTGCTGTGATAGTCAATATATGTACATTGTACTGAAGATTGAAAATTCAAAGGGGAACTCTTCTTTCACAACTTTGAACTCTTTTTAAGGAGTCTGAAAAATCAACTACTATCTAATTTCTCAAGGGGAATCACTAATAATCTCCAAATAAATTGTGCGATGTATCTGTTCTCAAGAAAATAATGATTCCCCCCGTTTGGATTGGGATGGATTGGGAAAAAGAAGAATTTTTTTTTTGGTTATTGCAGTGCCGCCAAGCATGTACGGAGGTGTGCCTTACACGTCATCATAAAAACCTTTACGTGTCAGCCAACAAAGGACATTCTTCCGGTCTATGTGTTTAGCTACACCAAACAACTCTAAGAAATCATAGATTAATTATACTCAGCGAGTGCTTCAGTCTAAAGGTTGGAGACGAGGCAGAACCTTCTTTTAAAGTAAGGGTTAGGTACAATTGAAGGCCTCTTTCATCATTTTAAAGAGAACAAGGAAAACAAAAAATGAAAAGAAAAGAAAAGAAAATTAATGAGCTAAACCCAATTTGATAAGTTTTGGTATTGATCCAAACTCAGGCCTGTAGTTGCTTCTAGTTTTGTTTTATTCTTCTAGTTTCCTTTGTGTGGGTATACAATTATAAACTCATTTATAACTCTGATTTTTTGAAGGACCATTTGATCCATTTAAGGTCCGTTGACCGTGGAATCGGGCACACACACCAAAAGGTGATCTAGATTGTGAATTGTGTAGATATATGAGTGGTGATAGAGAGCTCTAAAAGTAGAGCTCTAAATTGAACTCTACTTATGTGGCAATGAGAAAAAACAAATGAAAAAAAAGAAGAAGACGGCCAAAACATCACATCAATGAGTGGATCCCACCCATTAGAGCTCCTTTAGAGCTCTTAATTTAGAGCTCTCAAACATTTTTGGTGGATAAATAGGATTAGTTGGATCAAGTTCCTAAATATGCTACATTTTCAGTTTAAAGGGTGATTTTGTCCATTTGACTTCCACTCCCTATGAAACTGGGGTGCACACCGTGCCCTTGAGTAAAGAAATTTGTGAAAGAAAATGAAACAGAAAACATGCTTTAGATTGCGAGTTGTGTACATAGATAGGATTTCTTTGGGACTTCTTAGATTCAGTTGACTACCTAAAGAAAATTTGTACATTAGTTGCTCTCTTTTTGGATTGAGGGAAATTTTGTCCATTTGAGGCTTGTTTCCCGCGAAGTTGGGCACACACTATGCCCGAGTATAGAGAGTTTAGGGATAAAACAGAATGCAAATTGATGCTTGGGATTGTGGGGTTGCGAGCTTAGGAGGTGAAGTATGATAAATAAATATTATCTATACATGTTTTTTTGTTTGCTGATATTAATATGGTTAATAAACACGCTCTCAATGGTTATAGCAATCACTTCTGTTTTAAAACTTTTCAATAGGAAGATGCGTTTGTTGACTAGGCTTTTCAAACACATGTTGTTTGCTTTTCAACTCCACTTCTGCCTTATCTTCTTGTTTTATTGGGCCTAAACTCTGCAAAAACGTGTTTGTTCCTGAAAACATGTTTTCACATGGTTTGAGAAATTTACCTGCCTGCTAGTCTTATTCTGTCAACTGTCATTTGCCATTGCCATGAAACTCTCATCGCTCTCTCTCTCTCTGTGATGACCTTTAACCATATATAATGTTAGTCTCGACACATACAGAAGCGGAGTTTTTTTTTTTGTGTGTGTGTGTGTGTACTGATTTGCATTTTTTGAATTAATAGAACATGTAGTGCAGTCTTGTCACCACTTTCATATATTTTGGATGTACATTATGTTTTCTTTTCTCCAAATTTTGATCTCTGGCTCTTTTTTAGTCCGTGGTCCATGTTTTTTTTATTGTTGGTGTGTGTGTGTGGATTTAATATGCAGTGATGATTCGCTTTTTAGATAAAATTAATGAACATGAAATGACATGAATTTCAAACAAGGAATCATCATGATTCATATGCCTCAGATATGAATAATGCTTACTGTTTATGATAGGGATAGGTATGCTATTTTACTATTGTTTTCCATGAAAGTATTATTAGATGTAGTTCTGTTAATTTCTCAGATTGACATAATGGAAGTATGTATATGGGACTCACTTTCTGCCCAAAAAAAAAAAAGGGTTAGAAAATCAGATAAGAGTATCAGTCAAGCTTCAAGTTCAATTTTGGAACATCAAAATATGAAACCAAGCCCTAGTTCAAGTCCACATCCAATGCCTAGTTCCATTCTGAGTCCATTACATGAAATGCCATCTTTAAATCTAAGCGCTCGTCTCTCAAATCCATTGCATTTTTCAGTTCCAAGGTTGAGGTCAGGGCAACATCCAATTCCTAGTTCATGCCCTAGGCGAAGTATCTTAGTTTTAGTCTATGGGGAATGAAGAGAAAAGCACCATTCAACAACCTCTAGTACTTAATCATACTTGTACAAAAGAATTTCATAGAAACAGTCACAGAAGAGAGACAAAAAGTACTTACACAGAAGAATTTCAAATGTGAGCTTCACCCTTTGTTTATCTTTTGTGACTGTTTCTTCTGTGCAAGTAAACTTTCCATTTTTCTTCTGTGACTGTTTCTGTAAAATTCTTCTATGCAAGTAGGCTTTTTGAAAAAACACATGCCTCAATTTCATATTTTGGAAATTGACAGGAAAAATGGAGAAGAAAAGTCGAGCTCAAAACTTGCAACGTGAACTCTGCCGAATTCGGTGCACAAGTGAAGACAGAATTTAGTAGCAAAAGAGAATCTATCCGGCTGCAACACAACTGCAAAAACCAATCTGTTAAGCCTAACGCATTTTGCACACATACATAAAATGGGTATAAAAAAAAATATAAAAAAATCTAAGCTTGTTGATTGAACTAAAATATTTGTATTCTCATATTAACAGATGAGAGACAAAATATATATTTTCCTGGTACATTAAAATGGATGCCACTTACTATCTAAAAAGAAAAATAGATGCCACTTTTTTTATGTGCGTTACCATTTGTTATGCAGCCAAAGAATTTTCACACACGGATTCAAATAAAAAAAATAAAAACTAAAATACTATTCTTAACATGCACTATAACAAGTTGGGCCTTCAATGACGATTTTCCTGGTACATTAAAATGGATGCCACTTACTATCTAAAAAGAAAAATAGATGCCACTTTTTTTATGTGCGTTACCATTTGTTATGCAGCCAAAGAATTTTCACACACGGATTCAAATAAAAAAAATAAAAACTAAAATACTATTCTTAACATGCTAAGTTTTGTCCACATTACTGATGATTTGCAAGGCACAGTGACCTTAACATACCCGAAAGCCTTGTGTCTTTTTCCGGTTTGAAATTGGACTAGAACGTGTTGTTGGGCTTTGTGGGTTCACCACAGAGTCCACATTAATGATCCGAACCATCAATATTTAGGACTCGTTGAGTATTTCATTCTTCTAAAAAATCTTATTAATGGAATATCAATAGCCAATTGATCAATTCATATTTGTGTTAATGGTAACTATAATTTTAAAAACAAACTATTGACAAATGTAATATGATCAAGTAGCTATTAATATATAATCAATGTGATTTTTTAAAAGGATGAAATACTCGATGAACCTTACGCATTGAATGATTTGAATTATTGATGTAGGCTTCGTAGTAGGTCCACGGAGGCCAAACAGGACACTCCAATTGAGAAACCCAACTGGAGAGGAGTTGGTTCCTACTCAAAAGGAAACTAATGTTGGAAAACGGTGAAAACGGTTTGCCAAAACTATTTATGAGTGAATGAGAAGTTGACGTCGTTTTCGGGTTCCTGGAATGGACAATTAAAGAAGTAAATGTGGGTTTCTTGAAATAGGTTGTCCCACATTGAAAACTTAAGAGAACTTATATATGTATATAAGTTCTAGGTGGCAACACTTGAGTTGGGCCCCAAGAGGCACCCCAAGTTTGTAAAAGGGAGTAGTTATGGACAATGTGAACCTTGGCTCAAACCACCACATACGCTCGTGCGCCGCCACCACCGTCCACCCGGCCCAGCCATACCGCTGGGCTTGGGTGCATGTGGGTGGTGTGAGGTTGGGTTGGGCTTGTTTGGCCCAATGCTTATCTTTTTGGGCCAAAAACATTTAAATTTTATTTTTTTCTAAAATTAAAATTGTTACCTTTTGGAATTTGAATTTCGAAATTAATTTCGAATTGGCATTTTGGTCCAACACACCTGTCCAGATTTTTTCCTCCACCCGAATAGGTTCATATTTGTTTAAATTTAAACTGAACACGTTCATATCTGTTTAAATTTAAACTAAACAGGTTTGTATCTGTTTAATTCAAATTGAACAGGTCTTGTACCTGTTCAAACTTGTCCGAACAGGTTTTCTACCTGTTCTAAAAAGCCACTATTTCATCTAGAAATAGGCAGTCCCTCATTTGGATTTTGTATTTTGTTCTTGCTTCTGCTTTGGTCTCTGCATTTTGCTGCATTTATTTTTCCTATGAGAAAGTATATAAACACAAAGTGTGTTCATTGTGTGAATAGTTTGTAATACTGCTATTGTTCGTTGTTGATCATATTATCTTGGGAGATAGACGTCCATAATCTAAAAGCACTGAGAAGAGGACGAATCTTTCTTAAGGACACAGTGTTAAACATTGGACTTGATCAAAATTTTGTTCAAGAAAATAATAAGGTAAGTGATTAGTTTACCTTTCAGTTTTATTATTTTTTTCTTTTCAGATTCTAATTTTGTTTTTGTGACAGAATAAGAATTTGTTGTTTTATTTATATATATATATACTGTTTTGATTTTGTAATCAAACAGTCTCTCTCATTTCTTTAATCCTTTCTTTGAATATATTGAAGATTGTCCAACAATTTTCAAAAAGAATATTTTTGTGTCTTCATTGTATTAATAAAATTCGTTTTATAAACCTGTTTTTTTTAATCCAATAAAATAATTTTCTGGTTTTTGTAACTACAAAATTATTGTGTTGTATTTTATTTTTCTAGTTTTAGTACCTAGAAAAATAAAATTATTTTGTGTTATAACTTATTTTCTGGTTTGAGTAACTAGGAAATTAAGTTGTATTTTGGTTTTGGTTTTGGTTTTTTTTTGATTTTTTGTAATCAGATATTATGGCTGTTGAAAGTAGTACTCCAAATTCGATTGCTACAACGACTCCAGTCCCTATCCAGAACCATGTTCAAGTTCCAATAAATCATGGAGAAAAACCGAAAAAATTTAATGGCACCGAATTTAAGAGATGGCAACAGAAAATGATATTCTATCATACAACTCTAAATTTGGCTCGATTTCTCCGTGAAGAGGTTTCAATACTTAGAGAGGATGAAAGTGATCGGCAAATTATTGTCGCTATAGATGCGTGGAAACATTCTAATTTTCTGTGCAGAAACTACATCCTCAATGGCCTTGACAACATGCTGTATAATGTTTACAGCCCTCTAAAAATAGCAAAAGAATTATAGGATTCTTTGGAGAAAAAA
>NW_021026037.1:625245-641507 GCF_004153795.1 Camellia sinensis
TGTTTCCTACTATGCTTCACCAACACGATGTAGTTTCCTTATTTGCAACAACGACATGCATTTCGCTTTAGTGCTCCATCCTGGACAAGTTTGCGTATGCAGGAAAATCACTAATTGTCCCACATAAAGCTGCATGCATTTGAAACATTTGATTTGTTGATGCATCAAAATGTTGACACACCCTCATTCCATAGTTCTCTTCAACTCCTCAATCAACGTATGCATGTACACATCAATCTTGTCACCAGGTCCTTTTGGGCCGTCAATAAAGCACGGCTAAATTAGAAATGGTTGCTCATGCACATCCATGGCGGCAAGTTGTATGTGAACGAGCACAACAGGCCAAGTGCTATGAAACTATGTTCATCGTTCTGAATGGGCTAAAACCATAGATGCTAAGCAAGCCTTACACTTCGGCAATCATTACTAAACTCAATATTCGACGGTCAAAATCTTTCCATGGCAATGGAGTACAGCGAGTGCCTGAAGACACCATCATCAGTTGTTCCTCTGCCATGCCACTCATTAACTTGGCCGTTGGATGACAATAAAAACCTCTGCAACCTTGGCTTTAAAGGAAAATACCTCATCTGTTTTGCAACTATTCGTGTGCCACCTTTGTCTAGGACCATTTGAACCACCATCACCATTTGTATTTCATCTACAACTATTTGCATATGACACATTTTCAAGATGCGTCCTCTTTCAAACAAATGCAACTGTTGGGCATGCATCCCACGTCTCAATGTGAAGCCCAAATCTGTTGTGACCTTTTGAGCTTTATAATATTGAGTCTAGGAGTTTCACACCCAACGGGAACGCCTCATTCAATAACTCAAGCAGCACTGTCAACAGACTTGTCTGTCCACTGATTAAGCACCTTCAAATGTAAAAGTCGAACAATGAATGACAAAATGTGAACTTCTGACAACCCGGATACAATTCACTTTGTGCATCTGATTAGAAGTTTGAAATACTTTGCAATCTCTGCATTTGGACCGAGCTGGGGTTCAAATGCACTGGGATCAGGCCCCTGTGTTCATCACCCTCAACACTTGTAATCGACATGTGGATTTCCCAAGCCCCTTGTATCATTCCAATCATGATCATCCCCAATGTCTGAATTAGCTAATGTTTCATTCTCTCGATTACCATGCAGAGATATGTAAGATTCCCATGATTAATCAATGTTTTGTATTTTTTAAAAAAAACCATTCAAATCAGATGCTCCCGTACACCCTCTCGTGTAAAATAGTATCGATTCTCACACTTCCTACACGGACAACTGATCATAGAACCTCAACCCTATTGGTGTAGTCAAACACAAGGAATCATCCAATCCATTAATGTATTCGCTCACATCCTATTTGGAAAATCGATCCAACTCTTATCCATTATCTTACACATCCACAAAAATATCTCATCAAAGTAACTCTAAATATACATACCTACGTATTCATGTACCATAGCATACCTATCCATCCAATTTCTCTGAAATAGGTAGGTAGTCTTATCCTAGTTAGTTATTTACCGATTTAATAGGAGAACATAAAAAAATATATAATTTCATACTTTCTGAGTCAATAACTTAAAAATAAATAAATCATAACCAACACACATGAGGCACAACCAAAGATCTTATAATCTTAACTAAAACATTCAATTAATTAACGAAGATAATTCATCATAACTAAAGAAAAAAAAAATGACATAACTAATGTCATATGATAAATGATGGTGTATGGTAGAATTCTCAATTATAGTATTCCATAATACTATGCGGCATTATTTATGAACTTGATAGATGAGTTATACAAAAACACCGCTAATCAAGTATATTTCTCAAAATTATTTAATAAAAATGGATCATTTCTGTATATTATAATTTTGAACATCACATACATAATCTTATGTCAACAAAGTAGAATAAGAAAGCCCAGTCCAAGTTTCTTTTCTATCTATATATATATGCGAGGCCCAAATCTTCCATACTACAAATTACTTCTCACAAACACACCAGCAAAGTATCAACCAAGTAACGTAATACTTAAATGCCTCACACGCTACATGTTGGGAAAATGTTAAGATATGCTCTCCTTGAAATAAAATCGCAAAAACACATATAATGAAATTGCTAAATTTAATTTGGTATATAACAGAACTGCATTACCTATAGGTTATGAATCAACAGCACTAGATAGATGTACGTACTAACCACAATATGACGCACAGAACCATTACTGTCGATAGAGTGGTGACTGGAACTTAAAGTTTCAGCTCAGGAAGGTTTCCTTTTGATCAGCAAGGATAACAAAAGTTGCACCTTAGGATTCTATTCCATAGAAAGATTTTGTCAATTATCAAAAAGTTGAAATTGCAATATTCAAAGAGAACAACCAGGTAGTTCAAAACCCATATAGACGGATCACAAAACGAAATAGGAGTACCATTTACATTCGAAAATGCAAGCAGTGTTATTATAGAATACAACAAATAAAAAGAATAGGACTCTTCATAGCCCATTTTTGCAATTTACAATTCCGATTACACTTTGGCCTTTCAGCATGAAATGCACACCCTTCTTCATATAGAAAGTCAAATATTATGAAAATAAACATATAGGGAGAAAATATTACAACTACAGAACTACTTTCCATGTTACCTTCCTAATTTTCATAAATGAAATCAAGTAGAGTCACTTCCTCCTGACCAAACTATTCTTGGACTAATTTGGTTGCATTTCGTGTTCAATTTTTTTTCCTAATTTTTTTTACATATATAAAAAATAGGTTGTTGATTTTTAAAAGTTTATTATTTTCAAAAAAATAAAATGATTGGAAATAATGAGTGTTTCCATAAATGTTATTATTATTTATTTAAATATACAAATTAAGTGTTATTATTTATTTTCAAAAAATAAAAATGATTGGAAAACAATGAAAACAGATTTTAGTTTTATAATGTATATATATATTTATATATAATAATGAAAACAGATTCCATAAATGTTATATTATTATTTATTTAAATATACAGATTTTATAATATCAATGTAATTAGAATTATAATGTATATATAATATATATATATATTATATATAATTTACATATTTTTTATATATATATCAATATATATAATATAATATAAAGATGCTACAGATTTATTATTATATACAGATTTAATAATGTATACATATTAATTTACATATTTTTATGTATATATCAATTATTATATATATATTAAAGATGATACAGATTTATATATATATACAGATTTAATAATGTATATATATATATATATATAAAGATAGAGACAGATTATAATATACATATTGATACAGATTTATTATATATATATATATATACAGATTATATACATATATATATAGATGATACAGATCTGTATATATCTATTACAGAGAGAGAGAGAGAGGAGAGAGAGAGAGAGAGAGAGAGAGAGAGAGCATACCGCACCACCGTTCGTCCTCGCCGCAGCACCGCACCACCGTTCGCCGTTCGGCTTCGCAGGGATTTGGGGGAAAGAAATTGGTTTCACAGATTTAGGGATTTGGATATAGGTTTTACACTTTTTGATCGAGCGGCAAGATGAAGAGCGGGGGCAAAAAAAATTTCACTTTTTGCGACGGTAGGTTTTACACCGTCGCAAATGTCAAGTACTTTATTAATAAAACGACGCCGTTTAACTTAGACTTATTTGCGACGGACAATTGCCGTCGCAATATGTAAAATATTTGCGACAGCAACCGTACGTCGTCTCAAAACATTGTTTTTGGCGACGGTAAAAACATCCGTCGCTAATACTGATGCATTTACTTCCTATCCGCGCATTTTTTATTACCGACGGGGACAACGCCGTCGCTAAAGCCCTCATTTGCGACGGTTTAAGCTGCCGTCGCAAAAATTTGAGACGGGAAAATTGCCGTCGCTAATGCTTCTGTGTTTTTTACCCCCTTTTCTTGTAGTGAATGTTGGAAAACGGTGAAAACGGTTCATCAAAACCATTTATGAGTGAATGAGAAGTTGACGTCGTTTTTGGGTTCCTAGAATGGACAATTAAAGAAGCAAATGTGGATTTCTTGAAATAGGTTGTCCCACATTGAAAACTTAAGAGAACTTATATGTGTATATAAGTTCTAGGTGGCAACACTTGAGTTGGGCCCCAAGGGGCACCCCAAGTTTGTAGAAGGGAGTAGTTATGGACAATGTGAACCTTGGCTCAAACCACCACACTCGCTCGTGCGCCGCCACCACCGTCTGCCCGGCCCAGCCGTGCTGGGCGCGGTTGTGGGTCAGGTCAGTTCTAACATTAATTTTTCGGATAAAATTTCTTGCGAGAAAATTAATTTAAATTTTGCGCCAATTTTTTCTGTCCAAATAGAGCCCTTCTCCCGTCCAATTTCTACTAGGTTCAACCAATCCAAACAGTTTTTCAACCTGTTTTACACCGGACAGATTCAGTTATTCCCAAATAGATTTAAATCTGCCCAGGCAGATTTGAACAGATTCAAACTGGTTTCAAACAGATCTTGCACCTGTTCCAATTTGAAATCATACTTGTTCAGGTTTGAAAACATACCTGTTCGGCCCTATAAATACAAACCATCTTCCAGCATTTTTCTTAAAATCCGAAATTCTTCTTCTTACCTTCTGTTGTGCTCTCTTGCATTGATATTCTTCATACTCAGTTTCAGGGAAATTTTTGAGAGTGTAAAACACAGGTTCTGGTTTGCTGTACAAATTGTTTGGAGTACTACTATAATTTGTGAAGATTATTGTATCCTGGGAGATAGACGTCTTTTATCTGTAAGCACTGTAGCGGGGTGAATCTGTCTTAAGGACAGAGTGTCACACACTCGACTTGATCTTTTTGTAATTTTATATTTCGGTAAAATAAATTATGTAAGTAATTTATTTTTATTTGTTTGATTTATTTCACATTATTTTATTTTACACAGAAGATTATTCTAACAATCTTAAAACATATTCGAATTATTCTGTTTATACAGAATTTTTCGTTTGTTTCCTTTTCTCTTTCCTTTTCTTACAGAAATTATTTTATGTAGTTTTACAAAATAACATTCTGGTTGGAAAAACAAATAGTAGTAATATACTATTTGACAAATAGTAATAATATACTATTTATTGACAACTAGTTGTAATATACTAGTAGTCATTAACAATTCAGAATATTTATTTGTAAAATTGGTTAGAAATTAATTTTGGTTTTCAGAATAATTTCTGAGTGTTCATTAATTAAAATTATATTTTCAGTATTTTAATTTTTGAAGTGTTACATAAATATTTTTCTATGTGGAATTAATTTGTTTAAATAAAATTTTATTTTATTTTCAAATTAATTGGAAATAAAAGTTATAGTTCTTGTTTCTTTTATTTTTATAGAATTTAATTCTGTAGTTTTGGTTTAAATTTTCTGTGTAGTATAAAATTCTAATTATAATTTTGTTTTATAATTTAGAATTTATGGCTACAAAAACTGGTTAAACTAATGTTCAAACTAGTACTGGTATGGTGGCTGCAATTGCGCCAACCCCTCCTCATGTTGTGACTATACTAGTGAATCATGGTGAAAAGCCAGAGAAGTTCTTAAGAACTAATTTACGCAAAGGCAAATGAAGATCGAGTAAGAAGGCTGCTCAAGCCAATATAACCGAAGTGGATAAAATTTTCAATGGTGTAGATGACATAAATCTTTCTGCAGTTGTTTCCGAGGTAAACCTTGTCGGAAATCCTAAAGAATAGTGGGTGGACACTGGTGCTACTCGCCATATCTGTGCCGACAAAAAGATGTTCACATCTCATTCTATGGTGGACAACGATAAACAACTTTTCATAGGCAACTCCTCGACTTCTAAAGTTGAAGGACAATAAATGATTATTCTGAAAATGACATTTGGAAAGGAACTAACTTTCAACAATGTGCTGCATGTAATGGATATTCGCAAGAATCTAATCTCCGAATCTCTGTTGAGTAAAAATGGGTTTAGGCTAGTGTTTGAGAGTGATAAATTTGTACTTACTAAGAATATGATGTATGTCGAAAAATGTTACATGTCTGATGACCTTTTCAAGATGAATGTAATGACCGTTGTACCCTCAGTTATTAATAAAAATACATCTTCTTCTTACTTGCTTGAGTCTTCAAATTTGTTGCATGGTAGACTAGGATATGTTAATTATGGATCTTTGTGTAGATTAATTAATATGGAATGTTTACCTAAATTTGACATTGATTTAAATCATAAATGTGAAATTTGTGTTGAGGCAAAATTATCCAAAACTCCTTTTCATTCAATTGAGAGAAGTATGGAACCACTTGAATTAATTTATAGTGATATTTGTGATTTTAAATCAATTCAAACTAGAGGTGAGAAAAAATATTTTATCACTTTGATAGACGACTGTACTAGATATAGTTATGTTTATTTAATTCGAACCAAGGATGAAGCTTTGGAAATACTCATTCAATTTAAGAATGAAATTGAAAATCAACTTGGTAAGAAAGTTAAAAAACTTAGAAATGATAGAGGTGGTGAATATGAATCACCTTTTGGTGAATTTTGTAAAAAACATGGAATAATTAATCAAACCACCACTTCTTACTTACCTCAGCAAAATGGAATTGCTAAAAGGAAAAATATGACTTTAAAAGAAATGATGAATGCAATGTTTACAAGTTCTGGATTACCTCAAAACTTGTGGGGGGAAGCAATACTTTCTGCTAATTATATACATAATAAAGTATCTCGAAAGAAAGTGAATCAAACACCTTATGAAATGTGGCATGGGAAAGTACTATCTTATAAATACTTAAAAATGTGGGGGTGTTTGGCTAAAGTGGTTATTCCTAATTCTAAAAAGACTAAGATAGGTCCTAAAAGTATTGATTTCATTTTCATTGCTTATGCCAAGAATAATAGTGCATATCGGTTTTTGATTTATAAGTCAAAACATTTCGAAATGCATGTAAATACTATTATCGAATCTTGGAATGCATCGTTCTTTGAACATATATTTCCAAACAAGACTGGACAAGAGACTAGTACTAATAAAAGATCTTATGATGCTATTACTAGTCATGATCAAGAACAAGAGTAAGGGATAGATCAAAATGAGGAAGAGGAACCTAAGCGTAGTAAACGTGCTAGAACTTCAAAATCTTTTGGTTCAGATTTTCTAACTTTTTTTTTTAGAAAAAGAGCTTTTAACTTTCAAAGAAGCTATGTCTAGTTCTGAAGTTCCTTTATGGAAAGAAGCTGTAAACAGCAAAGTTGAATCCATCTTGCAAAATCACACTTCAGAATTTGTGGACTTACTACCAGGTTGTAAATTTCCTGGGTATAAGTGGATTTTCAAAAGGAAAATGAAAACGGATGGATCAATTGACAAATATAAGGCAAGACTTGTGGTCAAAGGATATAGACAAAAAGAAGGTCTTGACTACTTTGACACATACTCACCAGTTACTAGAATAATATCCATTAGAATGCTAATTACTATTGCATCTTTGTACAATCTAGAAATTCATCAAATGGATGTTAAAACCATTTTCTTAAATGGTGAGTTAGATGAAGAAATTTACATGGAACAACCAGAAAGATTTTTTGTTCCAGGAAAAGAAAAGAAAGTGTGTAAATTGGTTAAATCATTATATGATTTAAAACAAGTGCCAAAGCAATGACATGAGAAATTTGACAAAGCAATGATGTCAAATGGATTCAAAATTAATGAATGTGACAAATGTGTTTATATTAAAAACACTAGCAATTGTTATGTTATAGTATGTCTTTATGTAGATGATATGCTCATCATAGGTAGTAATAATGACATGATTAAAACTACCAAGAAAATGTTGAATAAACATTTTGACATGAAGGACATGGGGATTGCTGATGTAATACTTGGTATGAACATTATCAAAACATCAGAATGTTATGCTTTGTCACAATCAAATTACATTGAGAAAATACTTGACAAATTTGACAAAGATGACGATCATCTTGCTAGAACACCTGTGGATGTTAATTTGTTTCTTTTTAAGAATGTACAGGAAAATATTTCTCAATTAAAGTATGCCTAAATTATTAGAAGCTTAATGCACTTGTTCAGATATAGCCTATGCACTAAGTAAATTAAGTAGATATACGAGTAATCCAGGAGTAGAACACTGGAAAGCAATTATAAGGGTTCTAAGATATTTCCGATTTACTCGTATCCAATATTCGGCCCCCACACCTCCCTATCATACAAAATAAACTCATTGTGGTAAAACAACCATTTCCCACGAGCTCCAAGTATTCGAACCCGGTAGCTCTGATACCAAGTTATAATGCCCCAATTTTCATACCCAAATGACAATACAATAATCATGGCCCTTTTAAAGGAAAACCAATTATACAATCCCACACTTGCATTTCTTAATGTAAATAATTCCTCATGCGATAATACATTAGTCCAACAACAAGTAATTAAACAAATAAATACCCCAAAGGGTTTACAAGTTTCCAAGGCTTAAGCCCGGTTATACAAAATGGTTATTCAAACCCACACATACAAAGCTCTTGGCTTACAAATAAAATCACAACAAATGAGAACCTTATGCTCTCAGCACACACATTTCCATGCCCTCAATTAGGCGGATTCACCACGTCTTTTCCTACACAAAAATCCGGTAGGGTGAGCATAAAGCCTAGTAGGAAATCCTTCACAAAGTATATACATTTTATACAAGTCTCAACAGATGAATGCACATGCCATGCCATGCCCTTTTGAAAATAAACACGTCTTCATCTTTTGGAAACCATCATGCTCAATGATGTCATGCAATTTCAACTGTTCAACATTTATCAAATTTTATTCAAGGGGCGGTAAATACAACTCTGGTAATCCCTAGGTCGGTGTTAGCAAGTAGACTATACAAGTACTACCAATTTGTCATTTTTACCAGTTTCAACTGGAAGGCTCGACACCTCTCATCTGTCATTTTTACCAGTATTAACTGGAAGGCTCAACACCTATAATCTACACCATCTTTCAAGACCTACCACCGTATTTACCCTAAAATCATTTCATGAAAACTTGTTTCTCAACATTATTTTCTAAATGCAAAGTTTTCAAATCAAATTTCAAAGCTCTTCATTATTAAATGAATTGATATGCCAATGCAATGATTAATAATACAATGCAATATTTCTTCCACTTTCAATACTCCCACACAATATTTCCATAGTGATCAAAATTCTCATTTCCCATTTCAATGCAATTTGACAAGATGAAGAAATATTTTTATTTTAATTCATCCAAGGGATAGCATAATTATCACATTTCAAGCAATCTTAACAATTTAGTCATCTCAAGGCTATATTAATACTTTTAAAAAATAATTCCTAAAACTTCAACAATTCTCTTATTCCACGAAAACCATTATTTATGTATAATAAATAAATAATTTTTCAAACATCATTTATTTTGGCACACAAAATAAATATAACAACATATTCTAAAGATTTTCAACATCTTTCTTAAAAATCCCCAATTCCTAGGTTTTCTCACCAAAACCACTTATCTTCAAATATTTGAAAAGATCTCACCAAAAACATCTTTCTTTCATCAACATAGTTCAAAAACCCTCAATTTCTATTTTTAAAGGAAAAGAAAGTAAACCCACTTTCAAAATCACTCATCTTCTTGAATCAACAATCAATTTTCAAAACTAATCAAAAGATGATTTGGAAAATCATCTAGATCTTGCAAAAATATATATATAACTCAAAGAAAATCCCTACATTAAGCTTAGAAAAGAAGACGAGCAAAACAAGGTTGAAATTCCAAAGATGTCAAAACCAACTTCTACTTGGATTAAAATGAAGCTCTTGACAAAATTTACACTTTATCTCAAAGGACCATAGTGAAAAGATCACTATAGGTGAGTAGATCTAGAGATCTATGTGCGAAAAGTCAAGTTTTAGAGAGAGAAGAGAGAAATCACGGTTTGAGAGGAAAAGATGAGGAAAAGTAATGAGAGGAAAGTGGTTTGGGTCTATTTATAGTAGTAGAGAATTGCCCTAAAGTCAAATAAAAAGGACAAGTCAAAAACTCCCAAAAAGTACGGCCCAAACCAACCCAAAAAGATGAAAATTATACGTAAGTGTCGACCCTTCGGGCACAGGGGTTGACCCTTCA
This sequence comes from Camellia sinensis, assembly GCF_004153795.1. Taxonomy (NCBI): domain Eukaryota; kingdom Viridiplantae; phylum Streptophyta; class Magnoliopsida; order Ericales; family Theaceae; genus Camellia; species Camellia sinensis. The sequence goes on from NW_021026037.1 coordinate 635,466, forward strand.
AATAGAAAAGCAAAGAGTGCAACAGGCAAGGTGTCGACCTTTCCCAGACTGGTGTCGACACCAAAAAACAGCAAGCAACTTCCAGATTCAGCAACACAAAAGGGTCGACCCTTCCAGACTAGTGTCGACCCTTAAGGCCAAAAACAAAAGGCAAGTGTTGACACCACTCCCGAACAAGATTTTTAAGTTCCCAAACAACTTTTCAACGTAAACAAGCGTGAACGAGCAATCCCAACAAGTTTAAATCGATTTGTACTCCTCCAAAACTAAGGTACAACAACACTAAAAGTTCCCAAAATAAAATAAAGGATTCAAATATTTCCCCAAAAGCTTTGAAGGACACAAGTGCTACATCAGATACCAGAGACTCGAAATCCACCAGTGGGTATGCCTTTACTCTTGGTGGTACAGCTGTATCTTGGAAATCTTTCAAACAGACTTGCATTGCTAGGTCTACTATGGAATCAGAATTTATAGCTTTAGATAAAGCTGGGGAAGAAGCATAATAGTTTCGCCACTTCCTTGAAGATATTTCAATGTGGCCAAAACCGGTGCCTGTTATATGTATACATTGCGATTGTCAATCAGCAATAGGTAGAGCACATAGTCATATGTATAACGGTAAGTCACGACACATTCGTCGTCGACATAACCGTGAGACAACTACTCTCTAATTGAATTATTTCCATTGAATATGTGAAGTCTAAAAACAACATAGCAGATCCACTAACCAAAGGGTTAGCATGAGAGTTAGTTAAGAATTCATCGAGAAGAATGGAACTTAAGCTTATTAAATAAGAGTTACCACAACGGCAACCCAACCTAGTTGACTGGAGATCCCAAGATCTAGGTTTAAAGGGACAACCGAGTTGTGTATGACTTAGAAGGATCACTGGGGAGTCAAACTCCTACCTATTTCTATGATGAAATAATGATGTCTGCAGCGTTTTAGGTTAAGCAATACTTTTAATGATTCTTATATCTAGGTATACCTAGTGGAGTATGGCAGGATATTCTTCATAAGAATCACCTATGTGAGTGTGAACTGGGCCGGTTCTATGAGATTTGTGAAGGGCTACAATTCTTTAGAGCACTCATGAAACACTAGGTTATTCAGGGCCAAAATGAACATAATAGTGAGAACTAAACTATGTCTGGTAATGTACTGTGTGAGTTCTATTGTCTTGGTTTACACAAATGACTGAATAGTTTAAGACATCATATTCACTGGTTAGCTAGTAAATCCGATAGTGTCTCACAAGAGAATGTTTAAAGCCAAAAGCTACCTATCTTTTGCAGAATATTTCCAATATCTGTACTCTCTGTAATTAGATCATGTTGTTGCATTTTCTCTCCGTCAAATTCCATTAATGTAGGGGATTGTTAGAAAAATATGGTTTTATAGGCTTATTTTGGGTTAACTTTGAATGGGTCCCAAATGTCTTTTGGGGTGGGTCCAGAGAGGTGACGTGTTCCTTGCCGTATGGCAAGTCACACAGTGAAAACGGTTCGTCAAAACCATTTATGAGTGAATGAGAAGTTGACGTCGTTTTCGGGTTCGTGGAATGTACAATTAAAGAAGTAAATGTGGGTTTCTTGAAATGGGTTGTTACACATCGAAAACTTAAGAGAACTTATGTGTGTATATAAGTTTTAGGTAGCAACACTTGGGTTGGAGCCCAAGAGGCACCCTAAGTTTGTAGAAGGGAGGAGTTATGGACAATGTGAACCTTGGCTCAAACCACCACACGCGCGCGCGTGCCGCCGCCGTCCATTCAACCATGCCGTGCTCGAGTGTGGGTTGTGGGTCGGATCAGTTCTAACATTAATTTTTTTGACAAAATTTATTTGAATTTTTTCAATTTCTTGCAAAAAAATTAATTTAAATTTTGCGCTAATTTTTTCTGTCCAAACAGAGCCCTTCTCCAGTCCAATTTCCAGCAGGTTCAACCAGTCCAAACAGTTTTTTAACCTGTTTTGCGTTGGACAGATTCAGTAATTCCTAAACAGATTTAAATTTGCCTAGACAAATTTGAACAGATTCAAACTGGGTTCAAACAGATCTTGCATCTGTTCTAGTTTGAAATCATACCTGTTCAGGTTTGAAAACATACATGTTCGGCCCTATAAATACAAACCACTTTCCAGCATTTTTTTAAAAATCTGAAATTCTTTTTCTTCCCTTCCTTTGTGCTCTCTTGCATTGATATTCTTCATATTCAGTTCTAGGGAAATTTTTGAGAGTGTAGAGCACACGTTCTGATTCGCCTTACAAATTGTTTGGAGTGCTACTACAATTTGTGAAGATCATTGTATCTTGGAAGATAGATGTCTTTTATCCGCAAGCACCGTAGTGGGGCGAATCTGTCTTAAGGACAGAATGTCACACACTCGACTTGATCTTTTTGTACTTTACATTTTGGTAAAATAAATTCTATAAGTAATTTATTTTTATTTGTTTGATTTGTTTCACATTATTTTATTTTATACAGAATATTGTTCCAACAACTAGTCCTTGCTATCTTGCTTAACATTTTAATGCACTTCTTCTGATATACAAATTAGGGATGTTCATGAAAAACCAGAATCCGACCCACCCGTCCGGCCCGAACCGCACCGAAGTAAAATGGACGGTTTCGAATATTCAACCGGTTGGCTGCGGTTTCATTTGGTTGAATTTCGCGGTTTCACGGTCGGCAACGGTTTTATGTAAATTATTTCGGTCGAAATCGACCCGACCGAAGTTTCATGCAGCTGTTACATTTTTTTTATATTTGTATAATTGTTTTATTATTGGGAGAAGTGCAAAGCTTCTTGTGGAAGCTTTCAATGATGATGATGATGTATTTCAATTTTCAACTTTTAAAGCAAATGAGTTATCCAGCAGCAGACCTATCATATCATCTCCTCTCCACTCCTCTTCCCCATATTTCTCTCTCTCTCTCTCTCTCTCTCTCTCTCTATAACGTAAACCAATCTCTTCCCTTATTATATTTCTTTTTACAACTTTGATCATACATTTTCAACTTCCATCTCTTTCCAATCTCTCTCTCGCTTTGATACTCTTTGAGGTGTTTTATCTATCCTTCAAATCAGAGATGTTGGTGGTGGTGCTCTCTTACTAACCAAAACCTTAGGTATGAGTTTATTTGTTTAAACAGTTTTTGATTAATTGCAATCCTCGATCGATATTGTGTTTATAGTTAATTGTTTCTTGAATAACTGAAATCCATTTTTAAATTTTGTTTTTTCATTAAAACACTAGATTTAATGTATATATATATTTAAGTTTTTGTAGACTGGGGTTGTTATTTATTAACTAACATAATCCTTACATGGATTTTTTATTTATTTATTTATTTATTAACAAAAACCCTTGTTTTAAGTCATTGTTTTTGTTTCAAAGAAGCTAAATGAAAAAAAATCTGAATGCTCTCATGTGTGTTTTTTTATTCTTTGGTACTTTAAAATGTTTGTTAGTTTTTCAATAAATCATTATGTTTACTGTTTTGAAAATGGAAATTTATTATCATGTTTGATTAGTTGATGTATATTATGCTCTAGATAATGGATCATTCATGTTTTAGAATGCTCTAAACATATTTGTTCCAGTATTTTTTTTTTATTTAATTTTTTTTTCTTTTCACCAAAAACCTTAGATTTATTTTGTCATTTTATTTAGTTTGCTTCAAGTTAACAAAATCCGATTATGTAAAAAAGATTTTTTTATTCATCAACAGATTTGTTTATTGAATTGGTGGAATTGATTTTAGAATTGTAAAATTATAAATGTAATATTTTTTGCTAATTATACTTTTAATTGTAAAATTGTCTATTTTTAAAATTACTAATATTTTAACTTGGTAATAAATTAAAAATCATGAAAAATGTCTATTTTCATAATAAAATTGCTAATGGTGAAGGCCTAGTTATGGTTTGGCCCAAAATTTTTTATTGATACAGGCCAACCCGTGAAACCGACCGAATTCGACCGTCAATCCGATTCCTATGAACGGACGGTTTCAAACCATCACCCGGTCGAAGTTGGATATTAATTCTTCCAATCCGAATGTGTTCGGTCGGCTGCCGGTTAATAGGTTAACTTGATCCGAACTGACCCGTGTGTAGCCCTAATTTACAAATCAACAATTTTTGTATTAAGGGTTGGTTTGGGAATTAGGTTTTTTTAGTAATTTTTTGATTTTTTATAAAAAAAAATGTAAAAATGTAGATAGAAGTTGACCTTTTGTATTAACTTTTTAACTATTTTAACCAATTACCAAACATCTCTTAAGTATGAAAGAGAGAGAAAAGGGGAGGGGATTGGAGTAGAACCAGAAACGTTGGTTTGGGGAATCAATGTATAAAAAATTTGACTAGTTTTGGTACATGTAATCGAAAATAATTTATTATATAAATATTGTGAAAACATTATTCACAAGGGAAAAATAAAATAAATCTAACAATTCATTTTTTTTCATTCTTTTCTAAAATTTTAAATTATGAATTAGAACTCGTATAATCAATTAGATCACTATTTCAAGTCATTTTATTAATTCACCTAATTAAGTACATAAAATGTATACACACTTCTTTGATTTTAAAAATAAAAAATAAAAAGAAGTGACATGTATCTCCTGTATACATGTCTAATTAAAATTGATGTTATTAATTATAATATGAAATAATTACAGCTCATCTGGTTATACATTGCAAAATGTTGAATTAGTGATTAATTTTTTTAAATTAGGTATAATCTCATTATATATTTTACAAGGGGTTGGCAATTTCATTTTATTAGAACTTCTCTGTACTCTTTAAATTAGTTAACACTTAACACAAAAAATTGTTTCTTATTTTTATTGATTAACAAACACTTTCACACACAATTTTAGTCATCCAAAAATTCTCTTATTTGTACCTTTATATTTTCACAGTTACTTGTACTTTAATTCCCTAATTTACCATCTCTCAAAATATATTAGTATACATTCCCCCCCTCCCCCCCCAGATAGTGTTGTTTGAGCCGGGAAATTGTGTCATCTAGGCACTTTTGTAAGTTAAAAGTCTAAACTTCATCTACTCATTAATTCTGTACGGGAAAGAAATAAATCTTCTCGTATAATCCTATTGATCAAGTTTGCGCTCCTCCAAACGTCGTCGCTTTACTCTCTAAAAACACAAACGTGAGCTAGCCGGCGGGTGTGTGCCGGAAACCTCTCCGATGCCTAAGTCAGCAAAATAGACAAGTAGACAAAAGTTCTGTGTATTCAGGAATCAAAGTTGTGTTACCTCTCCATAGATGATGTTGTAAGCTTTTATAGGTTCCGCGTGGCACAATCCTAGTAGGACTTTTACTCCTCCATGTAGAGTCCTCCTAGGATTCATACTCCTGAAAGATAATGCTTATTCTTCAACACCCCCCTCACTGCATAAACCAAGTGAGATGGTTCTACCATGGTCAGACTTCAACATGACCGAGGTAAGCATGGCTATGCTAAGCCGCAGACTAGACTGAGATAACATTAGCTCGGCTCTTCCATCCACTGCTCTTACTTTGGCTCTTCTTAATGCTAACCACGGTATGTCTAGACCGGAATAACCAATACTCCGGTCCAAACTGGGATAACTTTGTAAGTGACGACCGAACTTACCGTAAGCTCTTTGGGAACGGAGTAACTTCAGGTCTCTCGCGGACCGGAGTAACTTTACACCTCTTGCAGATCGGAGTAACTTTACACCTCTCTTGGGCCGGAGTAACTTCATGGCCTTTTTACTCAGCCCTTCGCACTGTGGCCCATAAAGGCCCATTACCCAACTCGGCCCAATTTTTATATAAATTACCCTCTTAATTGCCCCTTAATTCCATTTGTGCAGCATGATAGGGATTACCTTGTCTACCAGCCGAGCTAAAAAACTCTTTAGCCTTTCCGACCGAGCTAAAAGACTCTCTTAGCCTCTCCAACCGAACTAAATTCACGCCGGCTCTACCTGTCCGGTCAAAACGTCTCTTCAATCACAGCAACTGAATCGCTTCTCATT
>NW_021026037.1:645420-734518 GCF_004153795.1 Camellia sinensis
CTAGTGCTTTTTCTCTTCTTTCTTCGGCGAGGTTGAGCTCCAATGCTATGGCTTCTCCATTCAAGTTTGGATCAAGATTTTCACTTCTAATTGTGGGGAGGCCAACTTCCAGTGGGATAACTGCTTCCATGCCATAGGCTAAGGAGAATGGTGTCTCTCCTGTTGATCGTCGAGGTGTGGTGCGGTAAGCCCATAAAACATGAGGAAGTTCCTCAGCCCATTTGCCTTTTGCTCTTTCTAACCTTTTCTTCAGTCCATCCAAGATGACCTTGTTTAACGCTCCCGCCTGGCCGTTGGCTTGGGGGTATGCCGGTGTAGAATTGTAGAACTCTATTTTGTATTCTTCACAAAAGCCTCTAAAGATTCTACCATCAAACTGGGTGCCGTTGTCTGATATTAGGGCTTTAGGTATGCCGAATTGAGTAATGATATTCTACCAGACGAACTTCTTCACATCTTTTTCCTTGATTGATGCCAATGCTTCTGCTTCCACTTATTTTGTGAAGTAGTCTGTCGCTGCGAGGAAGAACTTCTTGTTGCCGGGTGCTGTTGGAAGAGGTCCTACTATGTTTAAGCCCCACATTGCGAAATGCCATGGGCTAGTTAATGGTAGGAGTTCTCTGGCTGGTTGATGTTTTTGTGTGCGAACTTCTGGCATTTCTCGCACTTCTTCACATATTTCACTGAGTCTGCTTGCATGTATGGCCACCAGTATCCTTGCGAAATAGCTCTGTAAGCTAACGATCTTCCTCCTTGGTGGCTTCTGCATACGCCTTCGTGTATCTCGAACAAGAAGGCTTCTACTTTGCTTGGGTGGACACACTTTAGATAAGGTCCTGAGAATGACTTTTTGTACAATGCCATAGATGGGGAGAGCCAAAATCGCTGCGACTTTGCTCTAATTTCGTTGGCTTCTTTCTTTTCTTCCGGTAAGACACCGTCTTTTAAGAAAAGAATGATGGGATCCATCCATGAGGGGCCTAGGTCGGCACAACATACCTCTTCTGCTTTGGGGTCTTCAATGCTTGGTCTTGGTAGGTAGTCAATTAGTAGTGGATGAGGGATGGATGTATCTGCCATTGACGCAAAGCTTGCTAGTTCGTCTGCTCTGCTGTTTTCCTCCCTGCCAATCTGTTCTATCCTTACTACTTCAAATTTTTTGATCTCTATTCTGACCAATTCTTGGTACTTGGCCATCCTGCCATCTTTTGCTTCATAGTCGCCAGAAATCTGATTTACCACCAGCTGTGAGTCGCTGTAGACCATTAGTTCAGTGGCCTTCATGTAGAATGCTGATTTGAGTCCTGCAAGAAGTGCTTTACACTCCGCTTCGTTGTTTAATGCCGGGAAGCCAAGGTTGATTGCTTGCTCCACAACCAGGCCGTCTGGTGAGATGAGGACTATGCCAAGTCTTGCACCATGCCGGTTGGATGCTCCGTCCACAAAGAGCTTCCACATCTCTCCAATGAACAATTTCCAGCAAGTGGATGGATCAGATGATACCGTGGGGTCAGGGATGTTGTTGGTGTTCTCTTCAAGGTCCATACTGGCTGTTTGCCCCTCGCTATCTGATTGAACCAAGTCTTTATTTGTTGGTGAGTCTTGGCTTGGTGTAGCATGGTTCGCTTCAGCCTTGCTCTCTTTATTCTGGTCTGCCTTGGGGTCCGACTGAGTATCCTGCACCAGGGGTTGCGTTATTCCGGCGTCAACTTCCACCCCTAGTTCGGTTGTGTTAGTCAGGTCGACTGGGCAGATATGATAACTTCCCAGGGTAAATTCTGCGACAAAGTCTGCCAAAGCTTGGGCCTTTACTGTGGTTCTGGGTTGGAACTTGATGTCGAATTGTCCCAACTCTACTGCCCACTTCAAGATTCGCCCAGAAAAGTTCGCCCTCTCAAACAAAGCTTTTAATGGGAAAGCTGTGAGGATGACTATGGTATGGGCGTGAAAGTAGTGTGACAACTTCCTTGAGGCCATCATTAAGGCCAAGGCCAGTTTTTCCAGTGGCAAGTACCTCGTTTCGACGCCCAGCAATGTCTTGCTGACATAATAGATGGGCAGATGTTGGATTCCTTCCGCACGGACCAATACTGCGCTAATTGCGTGCTGAGAGACTGCCAGGTACAAGGAGAGTTCTTCTCTAAGAATTGGGGTGACAAGCAGTGGTGGAGAAGACATGTATTCTTTCAAGTTTTTCAAGGCGCGGTCGCATTCTTCGTCCCACTCGAACTTGGCTTTTAATGCTTGAAAAAATGGTCGTAGTCTGTCTGACAACCGGCTAATGAATCGGTTGAGTGCAGCTGCCATGCCGGTGAGATGCTGTACTTTTTTTACTGAGTTAGGCCTCTCCAGATCCTGAATAGCTTTAATTTGGGAGGGGTCTGCTTCTATACCCCGGTTGGTCACCAGGAAGCTCAGGAATTTGCCAGATCCTGCACCGAACGCGCACTTGGATGCATTAAGGCGCAACTTGTGCCTCTTCAGAATCTGGAACATCTCTCCTAGGTCCCTTAGATGGTCATTCTCATCCTTGCTCTTGATCACCATGTCGTCGATGTAAGCCTCCATTGTTCTGCCTAACAACGACTCAAACATCTTGGTGATCATTCTCTAGAATGTTGCTCCTGCGTTCTTTAGGCCAAAGGGCATGACCTTGTAGCAATACAGTCCTCTTGGAGTTGTAAAGAACGTGACCTCCTAGTCTGGTTCATAAATGGCGATCTGATGGTAGCCTCTGTACGCATCAAGAAAGCTAAGTCGGTTGTGCCCCGCCGTTAGGTCTACCAATTGATCTATCCGTGGTAGGGGGAAGTTGTCCTTTGGGCATGCTTTGTTGACTGTCTTGTAGTCGACGCAGACACGCCATTTGCCATTCTTTTTTGTCACCACGACTTGTTGGAAATCCATCTGGGGTAATGTACCTCTCTGAATGCTCCTGCCTCCAGCAGGTTTCCCACTTCTTCCGCCACTATTTCGGCGTGGTGGAGTGCCGATCTGCGAGTGCGCTGAATGATTGGTCTGGCGGATAGGTGGACATTGAGTTGGTGACAGATGAAGTTTGGATCAATGCCTGGCATGTCGTAGGGTGTCCAAGCGAATACTTCAATGTTAGAGTTTAAGAATTCCAAGATCTCTAATCTCTCAGTGCTGGACAACGACGAACCGAGCAAAAAGAACTTATCCGGATTCTTTTCATCTATTCTTACCTTTACCAAGTCTTCCACCACTTTTTGATCAGCTGCTTTGCGACATCTGCAAACAGTTCATTGTCCTCCGGTTCTTCCACCGAATAGACATATCCCTTGGCAACGCGGCTGCCATTTACCGTGCCAAAGCATTATTTGGTCATGATCTGGTCTCCATAGACTTCTTCAATTACCCCGGCTTCGTTGGGGAATCGCATTACTTGATGGTAGGATGAAGCTACCACTCACATGGCATGCAACCATGTTCTGCCCGAGATGATGTTGTAAGTAGATGGGACTTTCAACACCCAGAATTTTACTTGTTTCGTCACACTTCCTGTCTTGATTGGAAGGATAATCTTGCCGACTGGCCATTCTGGCATTGAGTTGAATCCGATCAGGGGGGATACAGCTGGTGCCAGGTTTTTGTCCTTCAATTTTAGTTATTTGAAAGTGTCGTAGTACATTATCTCACACGAGCTACCTTGGTCTATCAAGATTCGCTTGACGTCGTAATCCTTGATGCGGAGGGTGACGACCAGTGCATCATTGTGTGGGCAATATATTCTTTCCAAGTCTCTATCTGAGAATGAGATGACATTGGCGGCCTCCGTTCTTCCCTTCTTGATGGTAGGTTGAGCGCTTAGTACCTCCCTTAAGTGCTCAGCCTTCTTGATCGACCCTCTGAGCTCGCATACATGCTCAAGTTCGAATACTCCGTGTATCACATTGATTACGCCTTGAGGTGGGGCGTCAATTGGCATCCCATTGGGGTTATTGTGGTCTTGGGGGGCTGGTTGCGTCCCTCCTTCAATATATTTATCCAGGTGACTGGCTGTCACCAACTCCTCCAGATGTTGTCTCAATGGCGTGCAATTTTCAGTGCGGTGCCCCTTTTCTTTGTGGAAGGTGCACCGCGATCTTTCGTCATAGTCTTTCTGCGCTTCTCCAAGCTTAGCTGGCCATTTGACGAAAGGCTCATCGCGTATTTCGCTTAAAATCCGATAGATCGGTTTCTTGAATACCGTGGTTATGGCAGTGCGGACTCTCAACCATCTTTTATCTCGGTCCTCTTCGTTGTCTCGCCTGCCTCGTCCGTTTTTGCTCGGACGGTCTACCGCGTTGACCTTTGCTGAGGCCTTTTTCTCTGGTATTGCGGTCGTGCCAGATTTTGTTTTGGCATGGGTGCCATCCTCTTCCACCCTGATGTGCTGATGCACTCTTTCCATCAAGGCCTCCATGGTGAGGGGCGGTGTCATAGTGATTGAGTCCCTTAGTCTGTTTTCGACTGGAAGGCCTCTTTTGTATTGTGCAATGACGAGATTGGTGGGGCAGTCCCCAATCTGGTTGAATGTCTTCTAGTAGCGACTATTGTAGGATCTTAGTGTCTCCTTTTCGCCCATGTCGATGGAGAGTAATCTCTACCGGGGTTTTGGTGTTCATTCTGAACCTTGTGACGAACGCCTCCGCCAATTGCGCCCAGGAAGCTATGTTGCCTTCTGGAAGTTTTTTGAACCAAGTCAAGCCTAGGTCGCCAAGGCTTGATGGGAAGAGGATGCACATCAAAGCCTCGTTTCGCCGATATACCGCCATAACCTGGCGGAAGTGGCTTAGGTGCATGTAGAGGTCTGTCTTCCCCTCGTACGCGGTGAATTTGGGCTGAAGGAAGGCTAAAGGTAGAGGCGCATTTTCAATTGTCGAAACGAACGGCGAGGTCTGCAGCCTCGCTAATGCTTTGTCCGTTGGTTCATAGGCAGGGCGCGGTAATGGCATTCCAACCTCGACGCTTCCATGCGTCCGAGGAGCTAACCGCTGAAGGGCAGATACCCTGCGAGGGTCGTGCGCCCTAGTATCCTCCTTCAATCGTGTCCTTTCTTCTAGCATGGTTCGTAAGTCGAATGATCTTGGCAACTCCGTCTGCCTGGATGATGTCTGGTGCGTGCGTGAGGGTCGATAGGTGCTTCCCTCAGTATATAACCTCGCAGTCCTCATTCTTTCAAACCTGGAGCAACGAGTCCTGGAGGTTCTGGATTGAGTATCGCTTGTTCTGAGGTTTCTACTCTCTGCTTGTGATGGTGTGGAATGCCTGCCACGGTCTTCTAAGTGGCGAGGGGCGTCTTGCTTTTGCGCCCCTCTCCTGTCGCCACTCCTTTTCCCTTCATCTGGCGCTTCATAATCTCTATGTCCGCCGCCATCCGTTGTATCAATTCGTCTTGCTCCTTCACGCAGTCCTCTAGAATTTGGGAATCAATCCTCCGCCTTTGTCTGTCTGGACTTTGTGAACGAGAGCGACGAGGGCTGTTATTCCGCCTCCCCTTAGCATCCCTCCTGGGGTTATATTGTTGGGGCTCCAAGTCCGCCATGGGAGGGACAGGAGGCAAACCTTCACGTCTCCCACCTCCTTCTGGGGTTTGTCCATCAATGGCGGATTGCGGCAAATCTTCGTTGTGCGCCATTGATTCTAAAGAGGAAAAGCTTGATCAAGAGGTTTTATTCTTGTCTGAATTCCCACAGACGGCGCCAATTGTACGAGAAAGAAATAAACCTTATCGTATAATCCTGTTGATCAAGTCTGCGCTCCTCCAAACGTCGTCGCTTTACTCCCTGAAAACACAAATGTGAGCTAGCCGGCGGGTGTGTGCCGGAAACCTCTCCGATGCCTAAGTTAGCGAAATAGACAAGTAGACCAAAGCTCTATATATTCAGGAATCAAAGTTGTATTACCTCTCCATAGGTGATGTTGTAAGCTTTTATAGGTTCCGCGTGGCACAATCCTAGTAGGACTTTTACTCCTCCATGTAGAGTCCTCCTAGGATTCATACTCCTGAAAGATAATGCTTATCCTTCAACACCCCTCTCACTGCATAAACCAAGTGAGATGGTTCTACCATGGTCAGACTTCAACATGACCGAGGTAAGCATGGCTATGCTAAGCCACAGACTAGACCGAGATAACATTAGCTCGGCTTTTCCATTCACTGCTCTTACCTTGGCTCTTCTTAATGCTAACCACGGTATGTCTAGACCGGAATAACCAATACTCCGGTCCAAACTGGGATAACTTTATGAGTGACGACCAAACTTACCGTAAGCTCTTTGGGACCGGAGTAACTTCAGGTCTCTCGCGGACCGGAGTAACTTTACACCTCTTGCGGATCGGAGTAACTTTACACCTCTCTTGGGCCGGAGTAACTTCATGGCCTTTTTACTCAACCCTTCGCACTGTGGCCCATAACGGCCCATTACCCGGCTCGGCCCAATTTTCATATAAATTACCCTCTCAAATTCATTAAATATTGAATTGGATTTTTTACTTAGATCAAATATAAAATTTGTAAATAAATTGGCAAAATTTAAATTATTAATTTATAAAAAAAATACTGACCTACCAACCATCTGGAGACTCGAATGGAAAGAATTATCATACAAGTACGACCTATATCTATGTTGTATGCTTTATTAAGTGTATTAGATCATGTTACTAATTTACCTTATCCTATCTCTTATATTTTAAACAAATTATAACATGGACACACACTCACAGGACATACACACTTACATGATAAGTCACACCTACCAAATACTTCTTATGGAATGGAGGTTTAATTGGGTTCAGGGGTGATAAACGAATTATACAGTTCGAGTTTGATCTCGTGTTTAGCTTTTTAAAAGCTCATTCGAGCTCAATTCGTTAGATAAATAAGTCAAATTTGAACATATTTTAAAACTCATTAAGGTTTTCAAAACCAAGTTTGAACAGTCAATTGCTTGTTTGACTCGGTTCAATAAACTTAAAATTACATAGAATATTAAACTACTCGAGCTTGACTCGATAAAAGTTCGTTTGAGATCAGCACGAAAATTTAATGAACTGAGCATGAACAAATTTTGAAACTTATTAAATCAAACTTAAACAATTGATTATTCAACTCATTCAGTTCATCTATCACCCCTTATTGGGTTGGGAGCTTGTTTATTTATTTATTTTATGGTTTTTTTTGGAAGGGGGGTGGAATGGGACCTCCTTTTTATTGCATTTGAGTGACAATAATACCCCTTATAAAAGCTCATTCGAGCTCAATTCGTTAGATAAATAAGTCAAATTTGAACATATTTTAAAACTCATTAAGGTTTTCAAAACCAAGTTTGAACAGTCAATTGCTTGTTTGACTCGGTTCAATAAACTTAAAATTACATAGAATATTAAACTACTCGAGCTTGACTCGATAAAAGTTCGTTTGAGATCAGCACGAAAATTTAATGAACTGAGCATGAACAAATTTTGAAACTTATTAAATCAAACTTAAACAATTAATTATTCAACTCATTCAGTTCATCTATCACCCCTAATTGGGTTGGGAGCTTGTTTATTTATTTATTTTATGGATTTTTTTCGGAGAGGGGTGGAATAGGACCTCCTTTTTATTGCATTTGAGTGACAATAATACCCCTTACCTAAATGTTAATGACAAAATTGACCTTGACAAAACAGACCTACATTGAGGCCAAAGTTAATGAGTCTGAATCTTCTACTGCGTTTCCTTGTGGTGGATACTCCCCAAAAACGACGTCGTTTTAGGGCAAAATTTCAACAAAAAACACACACACACACACACACACAAAACCAAAGAAGAGAAAGATGAGAAGAAGAAAAAAGCATGGATGAAGAGAAAGAGGAGAAGAAGGAAGATTTGTATACCCTGTTCTGTGCTTGACAAAGATTTGTAAATTTCTAGGGTTTCAAGCATTCAATCTCTTCATCAAAATGAGTGATTCGTATACCCTGAGTGTACCCTTTTTCTTTCTTTTTTTTCCTTCTTCTTTCTGTTTTGGGTTCGTTTGGGGGATAGAAGAACATGACTAGCAAAGACTAAAATGAAGTAATGAGAGGGGGAAAATCAGAACAAACAATAGCTTTATTCAGGATCCATGATGTTCTCTCTTATTATTTGCTCCTAACAAACACACACACACACATACACACACACACATATATATATATGGGTTGGTTGACAGGAATTTTCAAAAACAAATCCTACTAATAAGAGGTTTTCAGATATCAAAGAACACAAGAATGATGTTGTATAAGTTGCTCCAGCATAACATTGACATTGCTCAACGATATGTTTAATTTAACGTAAAAATTGAAGCTTCAAAGATGAACAAGAAGATTGAAGGATAATTAACCTCTTTCAAACACAAGAAAGCAGCTATATAGCACTAAGGAGAAAAGGGTTTTATTCTCTCTCTTTCACTCTCTCCTTGCTTTGAAGATGGACTATGTATTACAACAGCAGAATTTTTGTATAATATACAGAGAGAGAAAGTTATAGAGAGACAGAGATAAAGGAAAAGAAGGAATGGATAAGAATTAGGATCCAATGTGAAAATCAAAGGTGAATAGGGAAAGCCAATATAAAAGTAGGGGATTATTTTAGATCTGGGAATGGATTCGTGGACGCCGTAGGGGTCGCCGTTGCTACTCTTCGTCGCCACTATTGGTTGTCGGTTTCCGTCTATTGCTGTCTTCTATTCTTTGTCGTCGTCTCTCAGATTTGGGAGTAAGAATATAAGAGAGGAATGTGAAAAGGCCAAAAAAAAAAAAATTGAAATTTTGCTCCAAAACGACGTCGTTTTAGGGCACCGTAAGAAAACGCAGCAGAGGATCCAGACTCAAAGTTAATGGGCTTCTTGGTGATTATTCAATAGTTGAGAGTGAGGTGATCTAATACTTTATAATAGTATGATCAATGAAGAATGTGAAATATTAATTATTTATATTTAGGTCTTGTTTAGGAATAAGTTATTTTATTAAGTTTTAGTTTTTTGGCTAAAATATGAGATAAAAAAAACTAGCATGTTTGGAATGACTTTTTAATTTTTTACGAAAAGATGTGCAAAAATAAAGAGAAAAGAGAATGTTTAACTTTTTGATATAGATTATATATTTTTTTATTTTCTTATTAACTTTTTAACTTTTAGGCTAAAACTGTAATATGCCAAACGAGCCTTAGTGATTGAAGAATGGGTCCGGACCGTCTCTAATTTAGATTTGGGACAGTTCGATCTAGTTCAGCCCATTGGGGCCACTTTTGGGTTCCTTTTCAATAATCAGAACCGTTTACATTTTAGAGTTTATTGAGTACATTATTTCTGTAAAAAAATCACATCAATCGGATAACGATATGATGTATTCGGATCACTTTTGTTTGAAAATAATGAACGGTCAAATAGCTAATGGTTCCTAAAAAATGATCCGAATATATAATATCCGTTATCTGATTGATGTGATTTTTAACAAAAATAATATATATAACCAACCTTAAAATATAAACAATTCGATTATAAAAAAAAAAATGTCCAAAAATGAACCCAATGAGCCAAACTGGACCCAATGATAAAAATAAAAAAACTAAACCCAATGCCCAAAAATGCCTTGAAGAATATGAAGATACAAATATATGGTGATCGGTGTGACACTCTGGTACTCCGGACTATTTTCCTACCTCTTGTCCTGACAGTCCTGCCATTTGCGCATTACTCTCTCTCTAGCTCTTGCCATTTTGGTAACAAAATGTACAAACCCTAGACCCCATTCTGTAAACCCACATTGCCCATTCAAGTAAACACTCTTTACTTTTCCTCTGTAATCGTCGCTCTTACTCATTCTCCATTCTCAACACGGTAAGCATCTCCAATCTCTCTCTCGTTCGTTTTATGTCTGTATATTATTTATACAAAATGGATATGTGTAAATAGATGTGTATAGATCACCCTAATATCTATGTATAAACACTACATAGAGCTGATGCACTATGCTTGGTTTGTATCTATGATGATTTCTTTGCATTTTCGCCTATTATGATAATTATTATTGCTGTTGTTAGTTATTCATTGAAAGTATTCTATTGAAGCTTGACTGATATGGGTGGGATAGAAATTAATTTTATTCTGTAGTTGATGCATTGGTTTTTGCTGATCTCATCATTGGTTTGGTTTGGTTTGGTTAGTTTTTTTCTCTTTCATTGCCGTGGGTCAATCATTTTTTATTTTATTTTAAATTTTTTAATTATTAATGGTGTTTGTGTTTCTTAATTAACAATTAGATGTGTTCTCTTATACTGTGTTTGGATCTTTGATTTGTTAAGGGATTTTTGGAGTGAAAAGAAAAGGGAAGGGGTTTTTCATTTTTGAAATTTTTTCAGCTTCTATTTCATTCTCTTTTTCCTTTCCTTTTTGTTTCCCTCCTCCACAAATTCCTCCACAAATCCACATCCAAACACAACCTTAATTATAGTTTCTTTTTTGGATAAATTACAAATATTCTCTGAGGTTTGTTTATAATGCGGATAGCCCTATGTGGTTCTGAAAATTACAAATACCACCTTATCAGAATATTTTATTTAATAGAATTAACAAAAATAAAATAAAATTTCTAACTACTCTTGTGTGTAACAATAAAATTACCAGAATTGTTAATTGAAATATGTTTATGAGACCATTAAAAACTATTAATTGATTTAATGATATATTAATAAAATGGGTGATTTGTTATGTAATTTGAAGGGGCGAGATGTAATTTCTAGAACTACAAGGGGCAATTTGTACTTTAAGCAAATCTCAAGAGATGTATATATAGTTTACCTTTCTTTTTGGGAAGTCTAAGCCATTTACTTGTAAATGTTCATCTCTAGCAGCCCCTCAACCTTGGTTCTGCTAGAGAACAGTAGGACTGAACCCTGCGAAACCAAGTAGAATCACATGGCCTACTAGGCCAGTCCTGTTAACTTGTGTTTATCATTTTTGGGACTGTTTTCAAGCACCATTGTTTTAAGAGTTTGTATTTTTGGGAAATTGCATGCTGTAGATTGCAGGGAAAGCAGTTCTTGGGGCAATGGCTGAAGCGAGGAGGGAGAATGTGATGTCAGTGGAGCTTGCAATCCGAAGGGAGATGGCATATAGGAAGAAGCTAGCAAGTTTGCGATCACACTTTGATGCCTCTATGGAAGACCTAATGCCTTTGCAGGTGAGACTTTGTCCTTTCTTTCTACAAGATGTCATTTGATTTGGACATTGTGATTTCTATTAACGGCCATGTTACGGTAAGAGATTTCTATTTTTCAAATGCATTCCAATTTCAACATAGTCATTAGTTGAGTAATAATGCTAGGAAGTTAGGAACACGTAAACCAAACACATAATTGGACACAAAATTACATGAATGAATAGGATTTTTACAAGATTGGTGGGGCTCACTTCTAGAAAATCTAGTCCATTCGTGTATGTTTTTGTGTCCAGTTCTGTGTCCCTGGACTAATTGTAATCGAAATGGCTTGTGCTGAAAAGCCTGATGATTTTCAGGTTGATATACTGAAATAAAAATAAGAATCAACTGCAATTTTTTACATGAAAAGTTAAAAGAAGGGAGGTGTTTTGGTGTTTATTGTAAAGGTAGAGGAAGGTAGTGTTGTTTAAGCAACCTCAATTTAAGGCCAGTGTTATTTCAGAAATTTCAGGAGAGATTCTTTATATTGCCCCTACAATAAGTTACGAACACAAATCTTGGGGCGTCTGTCTGAAATTTGGTGCTTCAGGATGGTATCATGTGTTCTAAATTTGATGATTCTGATTGGAGAAGAAAGGACTGATGTAGCCAACCCAAGTATTTGATTTAAGGTTTTGTTGAGTTGACTTAAGTTTGTGTCATTCTCATATTGCATCCTGATATAAACTGCTAGCAAGTGGTTGATCCTGTGTAGCAAGACAATAGTTCAGTGAAATTATTTTTTGTTGATTGACAATTAATACCTTCTTTGGAGATGCCTCAAGCTAATAGTTTACTTGCCCATACTGGCTTATAGTTAGATTAGGTTTCGAGTATGAGTGCAGGGGAAATTGAGATTGTTATACTGGAGTCAGTTGTGTGTCCAAAATTTGTTTCTTCTCATATAAAGAAGCCCCCACAAATCTGTGATTGATATTGAAATTGGAATTTTTATGCGAAGCGAGCAAAAATCATGTCAAAAGGAGAAACTTGCGAACTACCAGGTAACTGGAATTTTTCTTTACTTGTCTTTTCTTTTACTTTCTCCTCTGTTTCCACAGTAGTAGGTTGAAAGGTTAAGGTTGAAATGGACTAAAAGTTACAGTAAAACCACTTCTTCTTTCACCAGGGGAACTACCTTCCACCAGAAAAATTTGTACTTGGCCCAGTAAACTACAAAAGACCTTAGAGAGATCTTAAAGATTATTACCTAATGAATCAATTTAATTTCATTTGAAGTAGCTATATCAGCGGTGTGAGTAGTGTAACGTTTGGTTGCTTCTGATTGATATTTATCATGTTTTCTTGTCGAAGACTTTTTCTATATGTTGTAATGCATATACGCCTATTCATTGATGCTAGCTATTTGTTAACCTTAAATGATTGTGACAAAATTAAGGAGAATCTGTTGTACTAATTTCTAACTAGCTAGTTAGTTTGGAAGAGAAAAATGCAATTTTCTTTTATGTCATTTGCGACAAACATTTTTGTAGAAGTCTATAAGGGATTATGTACTTCTTGTTCAAACTATCCGTGAACGCAAGTGCACAGTTGACATGTTCGTGTAAGCATATGTAGGAACTATCGTGGCTCTAATGGGTAACAAACACCTTTGCGTGACCCCAAAATGTGTACTAGGAATTGTTGCATAGCAGCTAATTTGTTAAGTTTGTTTCTTCCTATGAAATATCAGATTTGTGTCCATGTCTCTCTCGCAAAATATAGACATTCTTTACATAGTCGTCATCATTCTTTACTTAACCAAACAAAATAAACCAAACCAAGCCTTAAGTCCCATCAAATAGGGTCGGTTACATGAATCATTCTTCTCCGCTTGACTATGAAATAAGTATGAAAATTGTCAATGTGGTGCTGCAACATTCTTGACATGTACTCACTGGCATGGCTGAAGAATGTTCGAGCAGTCTCGTGATATTTTGATACGATATTAAAACATTATTTATGGAGAAAAGGGCTTTTCTAGTCTTCTATGTACTTGTTACTATTTAGTTTCTTATTCGATAGGGTTTCATTCACTGCCTAACCAATGCTGAATGCCATTCTCTTTTGTTTGTCAATGTCAACTATAACATTCCTCATTTCAGGTCCCATCTTCTGGTCCAAGCCCGAGGGCAAGTTCGATTCTAGGCTCAAGTATGAGTCTAGTTCCAACTTCATTGTATGATCATGTGCAAACACCAAATCAATTTCCAAGGCCAGGGCTGAGTTTGATTTCAAGTCCAAGCCAGGCTCTGGTTCCCATTCCCTTGTATCGGGTGTCAAGTTCAAATCCACCCCCAAATCCATGGCCATTGCCGGCACCAATTCAAATTCCGAGCCCAAGTTCATTGGCAAAGCCTAGGCTGATTCCTCAGCCAAGTCTGTCCGGCAGTAAGAGAAGGGCAACTAGCAGCAGCCTCCAATGCCTGCCACCTCGACAGCCACGGCCATCTCACAACAATTATGTAACTGTAGATCAAGAAGGCCATTTCTTTTGCAAGGTCTGCCAAGTGCCCTGCTCAGGCACCGTGACTCTCAAACAGCACTTGAAAGGTCACAAGCACAAAGCTAAACTTCAGTGGTTGCAGCTGAGCAAGAGAGATGGTAGAGAGAAAGATGACCCACATTGCAAACTTTGTCAAATTTGGTGCACAAACAATGACGGGCTTGAAATGCACTTGAAAGGTCAAAAGCATCGAGCTAAACTACAAGAGTTGGAATTTGGCACTAAAAAAGAGAGAGAGAAAGAGGCTGAGCGTCCATGGTGTCAACTGTGTCAAATTTGGTGCATGAATGAAGATGCACTCGAGCAACACCTCAAGGGAAAAAATCACATTGCTCGCCTTTATGCTACGGAGGGAAAAAGAGGGATGAAGCGAAAGGGTCTGCAGCAATGACGTGATGAAGCATAAAGTAGCTGCTCCTCATGGAGGCGAAAGGAAAAAGGTCAATTGACATAACTAAATATATATACATATCCCATTAGATGTTATATATATAGGTGCATACACATCCACACAGAAAGTATGGATATAGCAAAGCAAGTTTGTTCTTTATGTTCCTTTTATGTGTTCATAATGATATGGAACTTATTTTGCACCATAATTCATAGAAAATGGTTATTAGGAAATCCAGAATTAATATTTCTGTTAGGCATTTTATCTCAATTCTCCTACAGTTTTGTTTATGTAAGCTGAATATTTCAGAATCAAGATGATTTCCAGGAGAAATCTATGGTGTACACCTTAAAAGGGGGCACACCATAAGCTATGTTACGTCATTTTTTGTTGTTAGTTATGTCACCCTATGATAAAAAGTTATGAATCAAACAATCCATAATACGGAGTGGTCGCGGATCGGTCTTGGACAGATTGGTTTGCAGTTTGGACCTGCTTGCATGTTTGTGATTCGGGAAAAATTGAACCTGCAACCGCCGGCAGTGCGGGTTGTGGTTTATGCGAATAGGGTTCGCGGTTGGGCTTGTTTTTTCTTCATTACTACAGAATATCAATAATTAATAAATTAAAACTTATAAAATTAAAAATACAATCAAATGAATTTCTAACACAAGCAAAACATTCAAAATACTAAGGCCAAGTTTGGCAAGCTGTCAAAAAGTCAAAAAGTTATTCAAAAAGTTAAAAAATTATCACTATTCATCAAAAGTCAAAAATTACGACGGCACAACTCTCAATCCTAATTTTTCCTTACATACTAATTTATACAATTTTTTAATGCATATTTTTTCATAAAAAGTCAAAAAATTAACCCAAAATTCATATTTTTTTTTTCAATTTTTTAGTCTAAAAAGACAAAAAGTGTACTTATTTAGGACACACCAAACAACCCCTAAGAATAAAGTAATGAAAAGGTAAACAATATCTATATATTACATCTCAATATAATAAGAAAATGTATTGAGTATATAAAAATTTATCAACGAGCAAATGGTAAATATTCCGAACTGTAATCCTTCTTTGATGTTGCTGGGAAATGTGAATATATTTAAGTCGATAAACTTGCTGGAAGGATTTCACTTTAGTTTTGTTAGGAAACCAATTACATTACGAAGTCTATTTCTTTTCAATTACTATTTAGGAAGTCTAATTATATTAGAAAGTTTACTTCTTTTCAATTACTATTTAGGAAGTCTATGTTATTTTTCTTATATAAAGAAGCTTATTGTAATTGTTTTGAGGAGATTAAATAATATTAAGAGTTTAGGTGGCTAATCCCCAATTCAAAGGATTGTTGGTGGCTGATCCCCAATCAAAGGATCAAATTTAGGGTCTAGGACTCTATCATCTAGTATCAGAGCATTTGATCTTTGAGCTTCCATCTCTTCCTACTCTGTCATTCATCATCATCAACATGACTGTTAAGGAACTCGAAGAACAAATTCGATCTTTGAGCTTCCATCTCTTCCTACTTTGCCATTCATCATCATCAACATGACTATTTACGGACTTGAAGAACAAGTAGCTGCTCTTACTACTAGGATGGACGTGATGTCTACCAATATACTAGAGTTGATACGTGATAGACAAACCAATAATACCATTCTTCAAAATATCCAAGCACTGTTACAGGATAGGCAATGTGAAGCTTGCCTTCCCTAACTTGGCATCAATCTTAATTCACTTATACAATGCGACAACGATGATCAGTGTGCTGGTCCAAATTTTCAGGGTCGAACTCTTCAAATTGATTTTCCAAAATTTAACGGTACTGATCCTGAAGGATGGTTATTTCAGGCTGAACAATATCAAGAACTTAATGGTGTTTTAGATGCACAGATGGTTCCTTTGGCTGCAGTGCACCTTCAAGGCGATGCTATTTCTTGGTACCGCTGGATTAAACAGTCCTTTGGGGTTTTGACTTGGCAGTAATTTTCTCAAGCCATATGCACCCGTTTTGGTTCTCGACAACACATTGATCCTTGTAGTTCATTAGCTAAACCATCTCAGATTGGCACTGTTTGTGAATTTATTACGGAGTTTGAGCGACTTGCTAATATGGTTCTAGGTTTGCTTGAGTCACTTCAAATTAGTATTTTTCTTTCTGGACTTCGTGCCGACATAAGGGCTGGTGTTCGTTTGCTTCGTCCAATGAGTCTAACCGAGACCTTTGAATTAGCACTTGGCCAAGAGGATGCAATTATAGCAACCATTGCACATAATATGACCAAGACTATTTCTCGTCCATCTTCTCCACGGCCTTCTAACATATCTTATGTACCTAAGCCTGTTAACCAATTAACATCCTTACCTACTGGTGTTAAACGTTTGTCATGGACTGAACAGAAGGAACGACGTGAGAAGGGTCTTTGTTTTAATTGTGATGAGATTTATAAGCCTAGTCATTGATGCCAAAAGTCACAATAATCTCTCTTGGAAGGTGAACCGGAGGTCGAAGTTGAGAACTTTGAATTTGAAACCATAGTTGGTGGTGTCCCAGAACCCCCAACTTCTGAAATTTCATTACATGCTCTTATGGGGTTAGCTCGACCTAAAACTATGCGCATCAACGGCACTCTAAAAAGTCAACCTATTATAGTCCTCATCGACTTTGGTTCCATACATAATTTTATCCATCCTTTATTGCTAAACAGTGTGGTTATTCTATTCAAAGGGACAAGTCTTTACGAGTCATGGTGGCTTTTTAAATAGCTTGGGTAAGTGTTATGATGTTCAACTTAATTTACAAGGCTATATAGTTTCCACCGAATTTTTTCTTTTGGCTATTGGTGGCTGTGAGGTGGTTTTGGGAGCACAATTGTTACGATCATTAGGCTTAATTACTTGGGATTTTCCCAATTTAACCATGAAATTTCAAGTCATTGATCAAGAGTTCACTTGGTTGGTAATGGTTCTCCTACCATCATGCTTATGGATAATGGCTTGGTACATTGTCTTTTACAGCGTGAACGCCATGGGGTCCTTTTACAATTAAATTCCAATTTTCTACTACCTCCAACTGTACCTTCTAAAGTACATGTTGACGTTGCAGCTATTCTTTCTCAATTTTTGAATATTTTTGGTACACCCACAATTTTTCCACCTGTCAGGCCTCATGATCATCATATTCCCCTTGTACCTGGGTCTTCACCGGTGAATGTGCGTCTTTACTGGTATTCTTACTTCTAAAAAGATGAAATCGAAAAAGTTATTCTAGAGTTAGAAGAGGCTGGCCTTATTTGTCATAGCTCAAGTCCATATTCGTCTCCAGTTTTGTTGGTTCGCAAAAAAGATGGTTCCTGGCGTATGTGTGTTGATTATCGTGCACTTAATAAAATTACAATCAAAGATCGCTTCCCTATTCCAGTGGTAGAAGAGCTACTTGATGAGTTACATGGTGCGACTATATTTTCTAAGTTAGATCTTTGTTCTGGATATCATCAAATTCGGGTGCAAGAACCAGATATTCCCAAGACTACGTTTCGCACACATGATAGCCATTATGAATTTTTGGTCATGCCATTCGGCCTTTCTAATGCTTCTACTACGTTCCAAAGTTTAATGAACAATCTCTTTTGTTCTTACTTACGTAAGTTTGTGCTTGTTTTCTTTGATGATATTTTGGTGTACAGTGCTTCCCTCTCAAATCGTATTCACCATTTATCTATCGTTTTTGGTATTTTGCGTGCTAATCACCTATTTATGAAAGAATCAAGATGCTCTTTTGCTCAAAGCTCAATTGGGTATCTTGGCCATATTATTTCAACTCAGGGTCTGTTAGTTGACAATGACAAAATTGCTAGTGTTTCCGAGTGGCCTGTTCCATCCTCTATTAAGGGTCTTCGTGGGTTTCTTGGCTTAACCGGTTATTATTGTAAATTTGTCAAAAATTATGGCAAAATTAGTGCACCTTTGACCTAACTACTAAAGATAGATTCTTTTGTTTGGAATAATGCCGCCGCTGCTGCTTTTTCTAAATTGAAGTTGGCCTTAACAATAACTTCAGTGTCAACGTTACCTGATTTCTTTAAAGAATTTTTTATTGAGTGTGATGCTTCGGGCAATGGTTTAGGCGCTGTTCTCATGCAAGGAGGTCATCCTATTGCATATTTTAGCAAGACTCTTTCTGGTAAAAATTTGAATCTCTCAATTTATAATAAAGAGATGCTTGCTATTGTTTGTGTGGTCCAAAAATGGTGTCCTTATTTATTAGGTCGTAACTTTAAAATTTATACAGATCATCGAAGTTTAAAATATTTTTGGAATAACAAATTTCTTTCCTTGAACAACAATAGTGGCTGTCTAAATTATTGGGCTATAATTATGAGATTATCTATCGCCCAGGACTTGACAACAAGGCTGCCGATGCCTTATCCTGTGCTCATGTGCCGATGCCTTATCTTGTGTCCATGAGCCATCAAGTCTTCTTGCTTTATCTTCTCTTATTTTTTCTGGTATTGATGATATTATTTGTGAGTGCCACTCTGATGATTCAATGCGTGCTATTATTAATGGTCTTCAACACTCTTCTTCGCCTAAGAAGCACTATTCTTATGTTGATGGCATTCTTCACTATAAAGGTCGCATTGTGGTTGTCCCATCTTCTCCTTGGTGTTCCAAGTTATTGCATGAATTTCATGCAACCCCTACAGGAGGTCATTCTGGGTTCTTACGCACATACAAACGCCTACATCATAATTTTTATTGGCCTGGTATGAAAGGAGCAACAACAACTTTTATTGCTCAATGTAATGTATGTCAACGCAATAAAACAAAAGCTATTTTGCCCCCTGGACATCTTAGCCCCTTGCCAATCCCTGATGATGTGTGGCTTGATTTATCAATGGAATTTATTGAGGGATTTCCATCTTCGCAACAGAAAACTACAATTTTAGTGGTTGTGGATCACCTCTCCAAATATGCTCACTTTAGTGCTCTTTCTCATCCTTATTCCGCCACTATTATTGCTGATGTTTTTGTTAGAGATGTTGTTCGCTTGCATAGCATGCCTCGTACAATTGTTAGTGATAGAGACCCCATCTTTCTTAGTAATTTTTGGGAAACCTTTTTCACTATACAGGGTACACAATTATGTCGGAGTTCGATTTATCACCCTCAATATGATGGTCAGACCGAGGTTACTAACTGCACTTTTGAGTATTATCTTTGATGTTTTGCGGGTCAGAAACCTCACGATTGGTTTCGCTGGTTGCCTTAGGCTGAATTCATGGTACAATACCACTTATCATTCTGCTATTCAAATGATTCCGTTTAAGGCTGTTTACAGCCGCCCTCCACCTTCAGTTTCGGCTTGTCTTCTTGGTACAATTGCAGTTCATATAGTTGACCTTGCTTTAGGGGATCGTGATCGTATTTTGCAACCTTTAAAGGATCATCTACAATCTACTCAAACTCATATGAAATTCTATGTTGATGCCACTTGAACTGAACGCCGTTTTGCTGTAAATGATTGGGTTTTTCTTGCGATTGCAACCTTATTGCCAGTCTACACCTAAACTCTTAATATTATTCAATCTCCTCAAAACCATTACAATAAGCATATTTATATAAGAAAAATAGCATAGACTTCCTAATATAATTAGACTTCCTAAATTGATTAGATAGTAATTGAAAAGAAGTAGACTTCTTATATTTTCTCTTCCTACTAGGATGGACGTGATGTCTACTAATATGCAAGATTTGGGAAGACCATGCTGCTTTTTGTACTCTTGAATCCACGGGAAAAATAAAACCTTGAATCTACAAGGAAGAGAAAATATCTTAATATTATTGTTTGAATGACCTCCATTATATATGCTTGTAGACTTATTTATAATAAACTAAACCTAATACTTGTAGGAAAAGTAATTCTAAAATAAATTAGGAAACTTAAATCAACACAAATTAAGAAACCTAAGAGAATAGGAAACTAAAATTCTAAACTATTTAAAATCCTAATCAAAATCTAATTCTAAATAATAAAATTCTGAAATAATATATCAAAAATATTAAAACTAAAAATATAAAAATTCTTAAAATCTTATCCTACATTAGGCTCCTCTTCTTTGAAAGAACTCATTGGTTGGTTCTGATATAAAAATTCCAAGCTTTCTCCCCGTTTTTATGGACCTTTTCGCATTATTGTGCAGGTTGGTTTTGTTGTTTACAAGTTGGACCTTCCTCAGGGTGTCGCATACATCCCTTTTTCATGTCTCTGCCTTGAAGTTAAAGTTGGGAGCAAATGTTACTTCTAACCCCTACTTACCTTCTCTTGCTGATGTTTCAGAATGGGTGCCCGATAAAATTTTAGATCGCGGCATCTTCAAGCAGAACAATCAAGCTGTCACACGTTGGCTCATTCAGTGGAAGGGTCATTTTGTTACTGAAGCTTCTTGGGAAGACCATGTTGCTCTTTGTGCTTGTTATCTCGCTTTTCCAGCTTGAGGACAAGCTGTGATTTTAGGG
Source organism: Camellia sinensis (assembly GCF_004153795.1). Classification (NCBI taxonomy): domain Eukaryota; kingdom Viridiplantae; phylum Streptophyta; class Magnoliopsida; order Ericales; family Theaceae; genus Camellia; species Camellia sinensis. The sequence continues at coordinate 666,072 of NW_021026037.1, forward strand.
CGGTCGAAAGTTAGGAAACCAATTATATTAGAAAGTCTACTTCTTTTCAATTATTATTTAGGAAGCCTAATTATATTAGGAAGACTACTTTTTTTCAATTACTATTTAGGAAATCTAATTATATTAGGAAGTCTATGTTATTTTTTTTATATAAAGAAGCTTATTGTAATGGTTTTGAAGAGATTAAATAATATTAAGAGTTTAGGTAGCTAATCCCCAATTCAATAGATTGTTGGTGGTTAATCCCCAATCAGATGATCAAATTTAGGGTCTAGGACCCTATCAAGTTTTAGTTGTAAATGTGCACAAACTGAATCTCTTTTGCGCACATCGTAAAACTGAATTTCTTATTCAAAAAGATTGCCTCTTCAAAACGTTTAAGAAAACATGTAAAAGTTTCGAGTAATCCTCAAGTCAAACAAATCAAGCAAAATGATGGTGTTTGCAAGTGTGGGTGAAATCCGTAACCCTTCTGCAACCCAGAACGAAGTAATAATCTAAACCACACCCTACTCTACTCTACACTCAAAACCACCCATTTGTATGCGATTCGGATTGGGTTTGGCGGTTTTTGTAGGTCGGATAACCCTATGTTCAGTTCTGATAGTACACATATATTGGCCTCGTTTGGTGATTTAGCTCATTGACTTTTTAGTTTTTAAGCTATTTTATGAGCTAAAAAAAAGGAAGAAGTTATATTATGATTTATGAATTTTTTTTGTAGTTGAATAGATAGTTGTGAGAGAAAAAGTGATTGACTGATATGTAAGATGTAACATTTTATCTTATTGATTATTATTATTATTATTATTATTATTATTATTATTATTATTATTTTTTAATCTTTATTGACTATTTTAGTTTAAAAAAAAAGTTGTTTCCAAATAGGGTCATTCACCTTGTTATGTACAACAGACCACTTGTTGGGAGAAAACAAAACAAAAAACCAATTCGAAATATCCGAATCCGGCACAAAAATAGCGGAAGTAGTTTATTCTCCCTCTTTGTGTGAACCTATTAGGAAGTAATTTAATAGAGCACAATATATTCTGAAAATAATCTGAAAGCGATAATCCAACAATCACACAACAAGGCGACAGCAAATTTTTAACGTGAAAAACCTTCCCGATGTGGAAAGGAAAAACCACGAGACCATAGTCCACCAAATATCTCCACTATAAACAAATAATGGGTATACAAGAGTTCTCTCTAGATAGAACTAAAGGCAAACAATCAAGAACAACTTACAAATAAGTTTCCTTGGCAACCAAAGATCAAACTACAAAGTTTAGGAAAAATCTCACCAAAACGGTACTGTTCACGGGCCAAAAACCAGCAGTAGAAAACTCCAAATCTGATCTCCACCGTCCAGAATTTAGAGTCTTGAGTTGTGAACTCGCCTACCAAATTTCAGCTCATGAGTTGTGAACTCGCCTACCAAATTTCAGCTCAATCGGACCACAGATTCTTGTTGATTGCATAGCTTGATCACTGTTGGACAGAATTTCTCCTCTCCTCTCTGTTTTGGTGGCAGCTTCTACGTCTCTTTTTGTGTGCAGAGAAAGGGTTTGTAATCCTAAACTTATGGGCCAGATCTTTTCAAAAAACATAACCTCTCCATGTGGGCTTTGGAATTCACATGGGCTTACTAAATGTTTTGGGCCTTCCTCCACATAGGATGGAAACCCAACCCAACAAATCTCCCCCTTTCCGACTAGGTGGAGTGATTCTCCATCCCGGCAATTGAGCAACATGTCTCAAGCTTCTCTCTTACCAAAGCTTTTGTCAACATATCAGCACCATTATCATCAATGTGAATTTTTCCAAGTTCTAACAACTTATGATTAAGAATTTCTCTTATTCAATGGTACCTCACGTCGATGTGCTTCGACCTCGAATGGAATGTAGAGTTCTTAACCAAGTGAATAGCACTTTGGTTATCACAAAACAACACATATTGTTGTTGTTTGAAACCAAGCTCCGTCAAGAACTTTTTCATCCATAGCAACTCTTTACAAGCTTCTGTTGCCGCAATAAACTCTGCCTCTGTTGTAGAGAGTGCAACACATTTTTGCAACCTTGCCTGCCAAGAAACAGCTCCACCTGAGAAAGTGATCAAATAACCCGAAGTAGACTTACGGGTATCCACATCTCCTGCCATATCTGCATCAGTGTAGCCAACTAAAATTTGTTGTCCATTTCCAAAACTGAGTGTCAACCTGGAAGTGCCTCTAAGATATCTCATTATCCACTTTACTGCATTCCAATGTTCTCTTCCTAGATTTGAAAAAATCGGCTAACCACACCAAATGAATGAGCTATATCTGGCCTTGTGCAGACCATTGCATACATTAAGCTTCCCACAGCTGAGGCATATGGAACTCTTTCCATATCTTCCTTCTCTTTATTTGTAGAAGGGCTTTGATTAGTGCTTAACTTAAAGTGAGTAGCAAGAGGTGAGCTAACCACTTTAGCATTGTTCATATTGAATCTTTCAAGTACTTTTTCAATGTACTGCTCTTGTGACATGTACAATTTCTTCTCTTTTCTGTTTCGATAGATTCGAATACCAAGAATTTGCTTTGTTGGCTTCAAGTCTTTCATGGCAAAGAACTTGCTTAGTTGCTTCTTCAATTTGTCAATTCTTGAAGGATTCCTGCCAACAATCAACATGTCATCAACATAGAGCAGTAAAATAATAAAATCATCATCAGAGAATTTCTACACAAATACACAATGGTCAGAAGTGGTTTTCATGTAGCCTTGCTCCTCCATAACTGACTCAAACTTCTTATACCACTGCCTGGGTGCTTGCTTCAGACCATAAAGACTTTTCTTTAGCTGACACACATAATCCTCTTTTCCTTTCACCCTGAAACCCTCTGGTTGTTCCATGTAAATCTCTTCTTCCAAGTCACCATGAAGGAAGACAGTTTTCACATCCATTTGCTCAATCTCTAAGTCTAGACTAGCGGCTAAGCCAAAAACCACACGAATAGAAGACATTTTTACAACTGGTGAGAAGATCTCATCAAAATCAATGCCTTTCTCTGACTGAACCCTTTAACAACTAGTCTAGCTTTGTATCGTGGTTGTGAAGTGAGTTCATCATGTTTCACCTTGTACACCCACTTGTTCTTTAAAGCTCTCTTGCCCTTAGGCAGTTGCACCAACTCAAAAGTGTGATTGTCATATAATGATTGCATCTCATCTTGCATCGCATCAGCCCATTCCAGCTTATGATCATCTTCCATTGCTTCTGCATAACCCTTGGGCTCTCCCCCATCAATCATTAACACATAGTCATCTGCAGAATACCAAGTGGAAGGATGTCGGTCTCTAGCTGACCTCCTGGTTGGAACATCTGGTGGTATCTCTGGTGTTGCCAACTGCTCAAGAGTCTCATCACCTGTCTCGATCTGTAAGTGGTCATCAGCATCACCTAGACCTTGTTGGTCATTCTGAACATCATGTTCAACCTATGCAGGCAAATCTGTCAGAGGAACAGGATCCAAGTCAACTAAACCATCACTATGCCAGGACATTGTGTTATCTGCTTTTTCAATATCTTGTATAGTTTGATCTTCAATAAATACAACATCTCGGTTTCTCACTAGTTTCTTGTCAACTGGATCATATAACCTGTAGCCAAACTCATCTAGGCCATAGCCTAGAAAAATACACTGTCGGGTCTTCATCAAGCTTAAACCTCTCATCTTTGGGAATATGAACAAATGCTTTACATCCAAAGACACGCAGATGATCATAGGAAACATTCTTGCCAGTCCAAACTCTGTCTGGTACATCGAACTGAAGAGGAACACATGGTGTGAGATTAAGAATATGTACAACTGTACTCAAAGCCTCACCCCAAAAGGATCTTGGTAACCGTGCCTGTGAAAGTAAGCATCTAACTTTTTCAACTAGTGTCCTGTTCATCCTTTCAGTTAAACCATTCAACCTTTCAGCTAAACCATTCAACTGAGGAGTCTTCGGGGGTGTCTTTTGATGTCGAATACCCTGTTGTCTGCAATAATCATCAAAAGGACCGCAATACTCTCCCCCATTATCTGTTCTGATGCACCTGAGCTTCTTCCCAGTCTGTCTCTCAACTAAGGCTTGGAACTGTTTAAAAGTCTCCAACACTTGATCTTTGCTTTTTAAAGTGTAGACCCACAACTTTCTTGAATAATCATCTATGAAGGTCACAAAGTAACGGGAGCCACCAAGTGTTCTTGTCTTCATAGGACCACAGACATCTGAATATACCAAATCAAGTATATTTGGTTGCTTTCCTGCCAAACAGTGAGTACACCTTTTCAAAAGTGCATTCTTCATTCCAGACAGAAGATTCTTTTTAGCCAATGTTGCCAGGCCTTTCTCATTCATGTGAGCAAGCCTTTTATGCCACAATTCCACTGTAGACTCATCATCCATTGCATTAATAGCTTTTTTGGGGAGCCTTGCTTGCATTACGGACAAAGTAGAATGCTTCTTGCCTCGAGCCACAACCATAGCACCCCTAGTGAGCTTCCACTGACCATTACTGAAAGTGTTGCAATACCCTTCATCATCAAGGTTACCTGCAGAAATCAAATTCATACGGATATCAGGAATATGCTTTACATCTCTAAGAACCAACCTCGTGCCATTATTCGTCTCCAAGTGCACGTCTCCAACACCAATAATTTTGGCCAAGCCATCATTACCCATCTTTACTGAACCAAAGTCACCAGGTATGTAGGATGCGAAGAAATCTTTTCGAGATGTAGCATGAATAGAGGCACCACTATCAATCACCCAGTTGGTCTCATGGCATGCTATATTAATAACATCTTCATCATAAACAATGAGAAAGTCTTCGGAAGTAGCGGTGGCAACTTGATCATTATCCTTTCCATTATGCTCAATCCCTTTCTCCTTGTTCTTTCTCTTCAATTTTCTGCACTGTTTCTTGATGTGCCCTTTCATGCCACAATGATAACAATCAGCATTAGCAAACTTGTTGGACTTGCTTCTACCTCTATCTCTGTTCTTCGGACCTCTGCTCTTGCTTCTCCCCCTCCTTTCTGTAACCAAAACCTCTGACTGTGAAGAAGATCCATGTGATTTCCTCCTCATCTCTTCATTTAAAATACTGCTCTTAGCCAGATCCATATTGATTACACCATCTGGAGCCGAGTTAGACAATGACCTTCTAAATGTCTCCCAAGAGTCCGGCAATGTACCAAGCAAGCACAACCCTTGTACCTCATCGTCGAACTTGATACCCATTCCAGCCAACTGATTAATTACTCCTTAAAAAGTGTTCAAGTGATCTATCAATGGGGTTCCATCTTGGTATCTCAAGGTCATCAATTGCTTTATTAGAAACATTTTATTGTTTCCAGTCTTCCGAGCATACAATTGTTCAAGTTTGTTCCAGAGTGTACGGGCACGTGTCTCTCCACTAATAAGATTCATTATCATCCACCCATTGCCTAATGTACCCACACACTTGTCGATGTAGTAATGTCCATTCTTCATCAGATTTATTTTCTGATTTTTCAGTAGCAAACACCGGTAAATGAAATTGTTTCACATAAAGGAGGTCTTCCATTTTTCCTTTCCATGTGCGATAATTAGAACCATTCAAGGTAACCATTCTACTCAAATTTGCTTCCATTATTCAACACAAGATGCACAAAAATATGAACCAAGCTCTGATACCACTATGTTGGGAGAAAACAAAACAAAAAACTAATTCGAAATATCCGAATCCGGCACAAAAATAGCGGAAGTAGTTTATTCTCCCTCTTTGTGTGAACCTATTAGGAAGTAATTTAATAGAGCACAATATATTCTGAAAATAATCTGAAAGCGATGATCCAATAATCACACAACAAAGCGACAACAAATTTTTAACGTGGAAAACCTTCCCGATGTGGAAAGGAAAAACCACGGGACCGTAGTCCATCAAATATCTCCACTATAAACAAATAATAGGTATACAAGAGTTCTCTCTAGATAGAACTAGAGGCAAACAATCAAGAACAACTTACAAATAAGCTTCCTTGGCAACCAAAGATCAAACTACAAAGTTTAGGAAAAATCTCACCAAAACGGTACTGTTCACGGGCCAAAAACCAGCAGTAAAAAACTCCAAATCTGATCTCTACCGTCCAGAATTTAGAGTCTTGAGTTGTGAACTCGCCTACCAAATTTCAGCTCAATCGGACCACAGATTTTTGTTGATCGGATAGCTTGATCACTACTGGACAGAATTTCTCCTCTCCTCTCTGTTTTGGTGGCAGCTCCTACGTCTCTTTTTGTGTGCAGAGAAAGGGTTTGTAATCCTAAACTTATGGGCCAGATCTTTTCAAAAAACATAACCTCTCTATGTGGGCTTTGGAATTCACATGGGCTTACTAAATGTTTTGGGCCTTCCTCCACATAGGATAGAAACCCAACCCAACACCACTTACATGAAAATATATTAACATAAATAAAATTTTATGCAATATATATATATATATAAGTTTAGGTATTGAATTAGTTCAGTTTAAGTAGGGCTTAAATTGAGAATTAACATCTTATTGTATTAATGATTTTAAAATAAAAAATCGAATCAATATACTGAAAAACTCGAATTAACCCAATCTATGGTAGTTGAATTGATTCAATTCTATTTTTAGTATTTTGTGCACCTAATTATAAGAGTCATTTTAGAAAAATTAGGAAATAAAATTACATATCAACAGTAAACTTAATAAATATTAGAATAATGTTTGAGAGCTCGAAAATCCTTCTCCCCTAATCCTCCTAATGCCCAAAACGACGTAGTTTTGGGCATTAGGCTTTTTTTTTTTTTTTTTTTTTTTTTTTCCATTTTCAGTCTGCAGAGGAAGAGAAAGAGGGACAGAAAGAGAAGAGAGAAAGAGGAGAGAGGGAGAAAGAGAGAGAAGAGGAGAGAAGCAGCTCCGCCGCCGATCGTCCCCTCCTGTGCCTCGTCGCAGCCCCGCCGCAGCTCGTTGCAGCCTCCGATCGCCGTTGCCCCGCCTCCGCCTCCTCCTCCCCCGAATATTATGCCCCCTCCAGTCCCTCCTCCTCCTCCTTTCTTCCTTCTTCCTTTTTCTTCTTCTTCTTCGTTCGTTCTTCTGATCTGCAAAAAAAAATAAAATAAAAGAGCAAAAACGGCATCGTTTTTGATTAGGGGGATTCGAGCTATGCTGTAAATATTAATAATGAAAATTTTAAACAAGATATATATTTATTTACTTGATTATATTTAATAAATATATTTATTTATACATATACTTTTATATTAATATTGAGTGTATATACTATAAATAATATATATCTCGTTTAATATCTAAAAGAGGTGTGGTGGTGAAGTGGGTGTAGTGCGTTGACCTTGGGTCAACTTGTCCAAATGGGTGTGTGTTCGAACCTTGGGAGCCTCAGGGAGAAAATTATGAGTTAAATTTTTTAAAACATTTAACCACTTTTTGAGTCGGCAATCTACCGTCTCAAAAATTAAAACTTTTTGCGTCGGCAGATTACCGACTCAAAAACTTTTTGTGACCTCACCATTTTCGTCCCTTGAGTTGCTGTCGAAACGCCGTCGCAAAAAGTTTTTGCGTCGACAAATCCACTATTTGCGACGGCAAGCTGCCGACTCAAAAGCCCTGCTTTTTAGTAGTGTGAGATATTGAGAATGACATCTTAAGAATCCACCCTGAATCTGCTGAGTTGATTGCCTCGGACTAGGTGTTGTTGGTCTTCTTTTAGAAGGGAAAATCATACAGACATTCTAAGAAATTAAAAAATTGAATCCAGAATTCATATAGAATCTTAATAAATGATTCAGATTCAATTTTTGAATAGTAAGTCTTATATTTAATTTAAAATAAATCTCCACCCCGCATAGTATTTTTTAGACAAATTTTTGGTAAAAATTTCTTGAGTTTGTAGAAGTCTTCAAAAATTATAATATGGTCCTCGGACAAATTTATTCGTACTGTATTTAAAATAAAATTTTATTTTTATTTTATTTTTTAAGTTGAAAAGTGAGATTTGTTTTTGTGTTGACTTTTAAGAGACTCACATGCAATGCGTATACAATTCAGATATAATATGTGTGTTGTCTTATGATAAGAATGTTTTTAATGAAATTTCAAGTCTTGAATTCAAATTTTATTTACGCCTTTAAATAATAATTTTTTATTTTAGACTAGATAAAACTGTCACGTGACATGACATTCACTTAATATTAGCATACATAGATAGATGAGAATAAGTGGCACAATGTGAATGGTATGGAGCATTACACCAAAATATGGTTATGATAAAATTTATAAAAATATAATATGGTTGCCATTAGAATATGTTACCCTTTTTTTTATTTATAAATTTAATATTATATAGGGAGATTTATTCTTTAGAAATTAAATAGTTTAATAGTCAATAGTTAGCAAATAGGTTAATTAATTTTTTTTAAAAAAAAGATTAATACATTAATTTTACTATTTTTTAATAAGAAACTAAAAAATTATTATTGTTATTTAAACAATTATACTCTAATAAGAGACAAAAAATTGTTACAATCTTAATTTATAAAAATATCGATATGTGATCTAAGATATTCCAAAAATATCAGATATTTATCAAGAAATCACATATGTAAGTATCAAATATGTTTAAAAAATATAACATATGGGTGAATATTAAAAATTATTAACATCCGATACGGGTTATTTCAACTTTCACCCTTCAAAATGTTAACAAAATAAAGATGAATTTAAATTATTGATCATGACCACTTGGATCATAACCTAAACTATTATTGTATCTTATAGTTAAATACCATTTTGTCTCTTAATTAATTAATACCACTGAACCTCTTAACTAGGGTGGAAATCACATTCATTAGGTTTATAATTTAAATTTTTAAATGATTTACTAATTAACAGTTCAATATAATATCAAAACTGAAAATAGATTATGTGTTCAAATCTCACAACATACCTAATAACTAAAAATATTTGCACCTCTTTGACTCGTTTATGAAAGAGTATGACCACACATGAGGGAGACGTTGAGAATATAATATAAATAATAAAGTTGTTAATCACTTTAACAAATTAAGATTTAAGATATGTTGGTGATCAATAATTTAATAAAGCTCATCTCAAACAAACTCAAGACATATGATAAAAGAACAACTTAATACATAAGAATCTCATTATTGTGAAGTCTGAGAAATGTTTGTTGTACACAGTATTACTCCACATGTGAAAGTTTATTTCTTTGCATGTCATACACACTTTTTGAGGAGTATATATCAACACTCAAAAGCTAGTAATTATTTATTATATATATAAAAAAAAAAGTCAAAAAATTTATCCTAAAAAATGATGTGTGGTCTAATTTCAATTATCATATAGTAAGACCCACACTTAAAACAAATTACAATCCTACATTATTTTTTGGATTTTTTTTTTATATAAAATTATAGCATTGCTGATACCAATAATCTCTTAGATGAATGGAATTGAATTGGGACATGTACCAATAAGCTCACAGTGCAGAAGACTGCTGTTATTAGTGGTTTTGCCACTTCTTAGTGCATGAGACTCCTATTTTTTTAGTGTACAAAACTCATGTTATTATGAAAGAAAAGTTAGTTGTGTGCTATGTTACTCCACATGTAAAGAGTTTAATACATACCTTTTGAAGGGTATATATCAATATGAATGGAATTGAAGTAGGACATGTACCAATAAGCTCATAGAAGAATGGAATTGAAATAGGGACAATGCTCTGTTCCAATTCCTCTGGCTAGGGCATGTTCTTCCAAGGTTAATGGGCATTGAAGTGGGATGTTCTCTGTTCCTCATGCTAACCCATGTTCTTCAAGGGACCCATTAAACACACAAATTTGCTTTTGCTATATTGAGAGTTGAAAGGGTGTATGAAGATGTTTCTACTTTGAATCTTTGATCAACTAATGGGTTGTATGGGGCCTTGACAGCATATTTTGTAGATTTGGACAGTTGGAAACGTGAGGAATTATTTGGGGGTAGGGTTTGGGATTTCAGGTGGATAGAGATGTGAATAGAGGAAAGGTAGAGAGAGAAAGAAAAAGATTAGATAAAAGATTTGCTTGTTGGATGGTTCATGGTTGCTTCTGGACCAATTGCAATAAATCTTTCCACACTCACTTATTGTATTAGGGAAAAGGGATAATTATTTAGGAGTGTCGGAGTATCATACGAAATTATTTATGTGGTGTTCTAAATCAATCACATAGTAAAAAAATTTACAAGTAAAACATACTGACTCACTTTTATTAGGAAATTAAAATACAAATGATAATCTACTTATGTGTTATAATTTTTCATTAATCAGAAATACCATCTAATAATTTTTCATGGAAAAGACTTTCCAGGCTTGCCACAAGTTATTGTTTGAAGTTTGTAATTTAGTGCCTTTGTAATTTGTGTTTTGGCTTGCTAAATTTCTTCTAAATTGCCTAATTGTTAGGTAAATAAATTAAATTTGAATCTATTTTAAAACTTGTCAATTTTTTGAGTTCTATTTGATAAACTTTAGATGCACACTTGATGATTGTACCAATCAAAAAAAAAAAAGAAAAAACTTGGTATGAATGAAACTTGGTTGGTATCGACTTAAAATATAATCAAATCAAACTTAAATACAATTTAAAACTTATTAAAATTTTAAATGTAGCTTAAACAATTGCTATTCAATTCAACTTGACTCGTTTCTTAGAGGGGAGAGTAAAGGAAACAGTCATGAATGCAACCATTACGAACCACACTTGTCCAAAAAAAAAAAATCACAAAACTGATTTACAGTACAGGCCAATTATAGTTTGGTTTAGCCAGTGTTTGAAATCATGGATTATAGGCTTAGAACCATGAGACTCAAAGGCAGCATTGAGAGGAGAAAAGAAATTCTGAAATTGGCTTAATTAAAAGTGCTTTTAGAATGAAGAAGAATTCTTAATCCCAAAAAGTTAAGGATTAAGTAAGGCTTAACTCTTTTTGCCACATCATGATCACTGTCAACAAAGCAACAATATTATTGTTACCAAATAAATAAATAAAATAAAATAGTAAAAATGAATATAAGAAGTAAAGAATATAAAAATCAAAACACACTATGATCCATATAGTAACTTTACTTTATGTGGTATCATATTTATAGAGAAAAAAGATTGAGAGGGATGGATAAACATGTTAGCATAGCCAATGCCTAGGTGTAGAATAGCATGAGTATTTTGTTTACTAGAAACATTTTTTTTTTTTTTTTTTGATAAGAGTTGTTTGGACTTATCCTGACAGAGTAAATCTCCTGTGACGTTGGCAAGCCCTAATGTCACGCACGAGGTAACTCTTGCGTGTGTTTGTCGGCAAAAGAAGTGGAGACAAGTAATCCGAATTAGAACCGCAAAATCCGGGATTCAAAGTGCATGGCATGAGCAACTATGCCCCCATATTGTTTTGTTTTGTTTTGTTTGGTTTGGTTTGGTTTGGTTTGTCCATCCTTTTTTTTCTCGACCATCCATCCACAGCCAAAAAAAAGATGCACAACACTTTATGTTATGTCCCTTTGCAACAACCCAAAAACAAAAGAAAAAGCAATTGTAAAAAAAGTTCATCACCACCATCCACAAAATGGCCTGAAAACAAAGCTAGATTAGGGGTGGAGAAATGGCCGGGTTGGATTTAGGTCGGGTCAACCTTATATAATAAAGAATTTTGTGTTTGTTGAAATTCGGTTTGACTTTAACATTGGTCCTCTATCTCTGCTCAAGTCCGATTTAAAAAATAATTATAAATTTTAAACTTATTCATCGAGCCATATGCTAAAAAAAAATAATAAATAATTCTATAATTAAATTCAATCACATAATTAAATAAATATTGACATTATTATAAATTGAAAGATTTTGTGAATAAATTAAATCATATATCACCATAAATATGAATTTTAATCAAATGAACAAAAATATAGTCCAAATTCCAAAAATATATATATATTAATATATAATAAATAAATAAATAATTAGCGGGCCTCGTCGGACTGAAAAAAAGATTGAATCAGACGGACGAACATGCCGATATCTACCTCTAAATATAGATCCTCTCAAAAGCCAAATAGTTGAAAGTAATAATAAAAAATCTATCTATAGACACGCCACGCCACACCACACCACACCAATTTGTGGCCCTATAAATTCCCTGGAGGAGAGAGAGAGTAGTGGTATCAAGTCATGGATTGAAATGTGGAAACATCTTTGTCATTCCTCATGTGATGGTTGTTTCTGAAAACTACACTCGAGTGCTCTTCCACTACCCCAAACAGTGCCTTCATTTTATAAAAATCGAAATGGGTATGAAAAAATAATAAAGGCATATTCTCTTCAGTTTAAAATTTAAACTCAAAGATATTGTTTGAATTTGTAGAATTTATCATGAGTTTAAGTTTGATAATTTAAATTATTCATTTATTATTTATTTTATATACACAAAAAATTAGATAAATTTAATAATTATAATCTATTGAAATTACTACATTTGTAATTAAAAAAATAAAATACACAAAATACCAACAAAATGAACTGTTCCAGTCTATATTTTGAACTAAAGGGGATCTCTGCCTCCTAATAATTCATCTGTCGTTTTTCAATAATAAAAAAAAAAAAAACTATATACAACACATATTTTGTACAACAGTGAATTGTTCAGATATTATATCACGAGTATTAATGAATTATATTGTTTCCAACTACAATTCTTAAATCAATTTAATCAAAAGATGATAGGGTTGAATTAACTACTATGGTGTCATTTAAAAATATGTTATTTTAGTAATTTTTAAATTTTTTGATTTTTTGACTAAAATACGAGAAAAAAAATTAGTTTAATTGGAATAATTTTTTGATTTTTTACAAAAAAAGATGTACAAAAAATAGAGAGAAAATGAAATTTTTGACTTTTTGATATATGTTATAGGATTTTAGTTTTTTTAGCAACTTTTTAACTTTTAAGCTGAAAGTGTTGCATGCTAAAAAAAGCCTATGTTTTGGTTTGGCCAGGGCTTTTTTAGTTGGCCTTTTTGAGTTGAGACTTTTTTAGTTTGAGATTAAAAAGTTTATTTGGGTTGACTTTTTTTTACTTTTTGGACTTTTGTGAGAAAAAAATGAAATGATTATGATTTGAATATGACATTTTGCCTTATTAACGTATTTAACATATTTTATATTTTTTTAGGCCTAACTTCTTTTCCCAAACGAAGCCCGAGTAAAAATAGCCAAAACTAATTTAATTAAGCCCTGTTTGGGAAGGACTATTTGGGCTAAAATAATCAATAAAGACAAAATAGGCTAAAGGGTGATTTTCTTTACACACCGTTAATACTCTCAATACATACCATTAATAGATTAAATTTATATTCCAATAATATCCTCCATTAAAATGACCATTAAAGACAATATGAAATGTATTCTATCTATTCAAAAAATTTATATATTAAAACACAAAATACTCTTCACAAACCATTATTCCTTTAGGATTTAGGATTTTAACATATAAACATTGTATTTCTTCATCGTCTTCGCTATTAACATATACTCATGATATCATTCATTATCAATTAGCTCGTTTCATTCTCTTCTTCCCTATACTTATTTTTCGAACTCAAAATATTATTGCCTTTAAATATTTAGGGTTTAAGAATATTGAAATCAATTAGTTTTGAATACTTGCACACCATGGGTGACACTGAAATAGTTGGTTTTGATATAAATATTGAAAATGTTGACTTGAACATTGACAAAGTTAGTTTATACTGTAGTTTTTTGATTTTTTATTTATCTCGTTCATAGGTTGGGAAAATGAGTTTATTCGTCGTACTCGGATAATCAGAATTGAACTCTTACACAATGTTCGATTATTTATATTTGAACAAAATAATTTTATTCAAATTATTAAGATTGACTAAATATTAAATGTTCATACATAAAAAAAACTGAACATTTTAAGTTAGTTCGGTTAAAATAAACTAAACTTTTATTCATTGCTCAGATATAAATTTTTGAACATATTAATGCCTTGTTTGGAAATATGCTATTTTAGTAACTTTTTTACTTTTTACGAAAAGATGTGCAAAAAAGTAGATAGAGTAATGTGATATTTATAGTGACTTTTTTTTTACTAAAACAAGGCCGAAGTTTGTTCAATTTTGTATTTATAAATATGACTAATTTGATGAATTTGAAACAACGACGAGAGACGAGAGTTCAAGACCGACAATGAAGGTCAATATCACGAATATGGAGGCCGAATGAAATACTCTGCCGGTAATTTGAAACGACGAGATGAGACACGACAAGAGTTCAATACCAATTATGGAGATCAACATTGGCGAAGATGGAGGCCGAATGAAATTGTCGCCAATAATAGAGATCAAGACCGACAAAGATGGTCTTTGTTCTAAAGATTGTGGGGTTTTTATTGTGTGTAGTGGTTAAGATGAAGAGTTTTTAGTGTGTGTTATTATGTGTATTCAAATAGTTAGTGGTGTGTTAATATAGAATTAGTAATGACAAGTTAAAGTGTAAACTAAGATTTCTTTAAACCTTAAAAATTATTTTGTGTGTATCAATGGTGTGTACTGAGAGTATTAGCTCTGTGTAAAGACGGCTTCATTTGGGGACAACATATTTTAGTAAAAAAAATTAAAAAAATCATTATAAATTATCACATCATTTTCTCTACTTTTTTAAATATTTTTTTTATAAAAAATTAAACAATTATTAAAATAACATTTTTTTTTTAAAAACAAAAAAAACTAATTAAAATAGTCAACCCCTCAAATGAGAGGTCAAAGCAAATAAAAGTGATTTGTTCCAAATATGGAGAGTCTTAGAATCTCAAATTTATCACTAAATCACATACATATCACATAATTTATATATCTATTCTAATAATTAATAATTCAAATAATAGTGATATAGTGTTCCTACATGTCCCAATGTCAAAAGTAGCTCTCTTTCCTCTCATTTTGTCTTTAAATAGGGTGGCATATGAGAGAGAGAGAGAGAGAGAGAGGGAGAGAAGTAAGAGAGAGAAGAGGAGATGGAGAACTCAAATGGGTGCCAAAAAACACTTAAGGATGTTTCACTTCAAGAACTAAGAGATAGGCTTGCAGAGTTTGCTAGGGTGAGGGGATGGGAACAGTACCACAGTCCTAGGAATCTCCTTTTGGCTCTGGTACGTTATGTACTCAAAAAATTTTTAATCTATACATTTTAAAAAAATACATAGCATAAATTTTAAAAATCGTTAAAGAAAGATCATATATATACATTAGACTATCCAGTCTTGTAATTTGTAAATTTTATGATTTAATTCGATCTTTTTTTAATTATGTGTGTAAATCATCTATAAAAATAAATTTAAATCATATATAAACACTAGACTATCCAGTCCTGTGATTTGCAAATTTTATGATTTAATCCAATCGTTTTTTAGTTATGTGTATAAATCATCTATAAAAATAAATTTAAATCTATTGGATAATCACACTCACATATTTAATCATACTTATTTTTGTAAAAAAATAAACAATAATTATGATTTTAACAATCTATTGTCTATTTCACTGGAAACAAATGTAATGAAATTATATAGCTACGAACCCATATAAAACTAGAAAAATGCTTGGATTAAATTATCAAAATCGACTCTACTATAAAGAAGCTAGTTCCATATATATATATACACACACATGCAATAAATAGGACCACGTTTGGTGTAAAATTAAAATTTTGAATTGAATTGAGCAGGTGGGAGAGGTGGGAGAACTCTCAGAGATATTCCAGTGGAAGGGAGAAGTGGCTAGGGGACTACCCAACTGGAGCCCTAGTGACAAAGAGCACCTAGAGGAAGAACTCTCTGATGTTTTACTCTATCTAGTTCAACTTGCTGATGTTTGTGGCCTTGATCTTGGCCAAGCTGCTCTAACCAAGATAGTCAAGAATGCTAAAAAATACCCTATTAATAACTAGGAACTTTCCTACCTAGTTTCATATGTAATCATGTATTAGACCCTTTGTGGGTATGGTCTTTTTTTTGTATCAAACCTTTGATCTTCAAGTTTGAGTTAGAAAGTTTTTTATTTATGCATTTGTGAGCTAGTGAATGTTGTGAGCGAAGTTTCGGAGAAACTGTTTCTCCTTTGTTATAGCTAAGGATCATCTATCCCTTCTGTTTTATGTCATCTAGTTTGAAATTTTCTTATTATCAGTCTTTTAGACTTGATTATGTAGTAGAAAAATAATTTGAAGCGAGAAACAGATAAATAGGACAGAAGATTTCTGTTTTATTATTATCAAAGCATCTTTGTTTTTTGAATTGTATCATTATTCTTCCTCTTTGTCCTTATGGCAACCAAGGTAATCATGATAAAGAGTTCTTAGCTAGAAAAGCCCCCCATGCATAGGTTAGAGGCATTTAGGCTCATAATGCAAAGAACTCCTTTAATGCTCAATGTTAACAACTGAAAAAAAAATCCTATAATGTGATTCATTACTTATGAACTAATCAATTCAACACAATTTTTAAATTAGACAATAATTTAAATCATCTAATCAATTCAAAAGTAATTTAGATTATCTCTAAGCAATTAATAAATTCGATACACAGATTTAAAGTGAAAAAATATCACAATTCAACAACTCCAATTGTGATAAAAAAAAATCACGACACAAGAAAGGTGAACAAATCCACTAAGAAGAGAATAAGAATATTACAAGAGATTTCACCAAGCCCTACAACCTATGAATCCAGACAAGCACTTGGAGACTCTAGCACATCTTCATCGCCCACTTTTCATTGAGGATTATCCATGGTTGAGCTTGAATCCACAAACTCCAACACAATATGGATTTAACCAGTGGAATGCTCTTGAAAGGTTGATTCGATCCAAATCCCTTCATGTATGCAATTCAATCTATGTGAGGCGACACACTCACTAATTCATCAAGGGATAAACCAAAAAACTCTCTTCAGATGATAACTCAAGGTTTCTTAGGTTTGCAGTTTGAGATATGGATGAGGTAACCCTAAATTATACATCTGAGACTGTTTAAAACAAATAGGGTCGCGAAGACCGTTTCAATAGTGTGTCTATGAGGCGATTGTGACAATCTTGAACATCTATCACTTCGCTCGAGCGTTAGAGAGTATGCTCGAGTAGTGAATGAATCCTTCTAGTATCTCTGAACAAATCTAAACTACTGATTGACCAACATCTTCACTCGAGCGCAAACTCATTCGCTCAAGCGGTCCATGAACCAAGGCAGAGTCAAATCAACAACAATACAACTCAAATGTGTTTGTTCGGGGAATTGACTAACAAGGGACTTGATAGCAACTTAGTAGGAAAATTCTACTCCCTCACAAAACTTGTCAAGAAATTTACTAAAATTTAAAAAATGTAGTTGAAATCTAATTGAATTTGATGTATTATGGGGTAATACATAAAACAAATTTAGACCACACATTAATGTTTCACTAAAGCTACTGTCCCAGAAAATGAACAAATTTGCCTAGATTTCAAACGTGTGGTGGAGATTCAATGGGTATTTATGAAGCCCATATACAAAATGAATTTCAACTATTCATTGATATTTCTCGATAAAATTCTATATATTCTAGATTCATAGTACTGCTGTTAATATTTTTTGTTAAAATTCTAGGTATATGTAGAATTACTAAATAGTGAATGATGAAAGTAGAATTGACTTCCATTGTGTCATTTCATTTTTCAAAAGTGATAATGATCAATACCTGTAGTTACTTTTTCCTAATCTATAATTGAAGACATGATTAAACTGCATTTTTTGGAAATGATTTGCCCCTAATTGCTTCACCTACACTATGATTGAAGCTTCGAACACCTTTTAAGGCGTGGTTAAAGTTAAAGTTGGTTTGTTGCTCCTACATATAGAACAAGTTAGTAGTTATGGTTATTGATGGCCTTTCCTAATTAACTTCACGCTAATCATTTGCATTAACTTCTCATCTACAAACACGTCGACACTACTCACAAAAGAGGGACATATAGATTTCACAAATCTAATTCAATTTATGCTTGATTAGTAGGTAAGCCTATTCCAAGAACTTGTTAGAAACTAAACAATGGTGATATGAAGTAATTTGTTATCCAAATTATAGACTTAAATATGCAACATGCGTCGGAGGGTTTTTCCGGCCACACACCGCCGGGTAGCTCATCCTTATTGACTCGCAGGTGATCGGACATCGACGGAGCTCGGAAGAAAGGAATACGGGCACGCCGGAATATTTGCTCCCCGTACAGTACTAATAATTAATCAGTGGATATTACTATTCCACAATGAGTAATTAAGAACATCCAAAAATACTTTGACAATGATTTGATGTTACACATTATGATTAACAAACTTGAAATGAAATTTGGTTCCACAGAAGTGAAATCAGTTTTGATTGAGAGGTGGAAAAGAAATAGCAGAAAAAGAATAAATAAATAAATTCCCACAAAACCCTATTTAGATACTTGATGAATGTAAGCCCATAAAATGAATTAAACAACTCGAGTTTTCACTCTCAACTTGTCAAGGGTTCATTAAGGAGCTCCAAAAAGAATAATCAGTTCTTTAAAATTGGATACTTAGGACATAAGTTCAATTTTGAAATTTTTAGAGTCAAAATGACAATAACAATTTGAAACATCATGTTACCTATACCTAGTTGTCTATCCGTTCGTTGTCCACCTATCTATCCATATCACATGCCTGTCACGTGTCATCTATCTATCCACATCTCATCCCTTTATTTATTCACATGTTACCTATATGTCCATCTAATCTGCCCATTTAATTTGCTTATTTGTCCATATCACCACCACCACTAGTCGTTGCCGCTGCTGACTACTTCTAGCGATTTTTCTAACAACTTTTCCAAGCAAATGTTTCAACAACCAACCGACTACAGTCCAAGAGGTGATCCGACGGTCCAACGATAGTGGGTTAAAAATTTTAAAAATAATAAATTCTTCAAAATAATAATTTGTCTTTCTCACGAAACAATTTCATACCAAAACAAAATCATTTGACCTAGTATCATACACACCCAAAAAATGAATTTTCACCAATTTTCCTTTTAAGATATTAATGTTTCAATTCCCTCCCTCTCCCCCCCCCCAAAAAAAAAAAAATGATTTGATGTTACGCATTATGATTAACAAACTTGAAATGAAATTTGGTTCTACAGAATTGAAATCAGTTTTGATTGAGAGGTGGAAAAGAAATAGCAGAAAAAGAATAAATAAGTAAATTCCCACAAAACCCTATTTAGATACTTGATGAATGTAAGCCCATAAAATGAATGAAACAACTCGAATTTTCACTCTCAACTTGTCAAGGGTTCATTAAGGAGCTCCAAAAAGAATAATCTGTGCTTTAAAATTGGATAGTTAGGACATAAGTTCAATTTGGAAATTTTTAGAGTCAAAATGACAATAGCAATTTGAAACATCATATTACCTATACTTAGTTGTCTATCTGTTCACTGTCCACCTATCTATTTATATCACATGTCTGTCCATGTGTCATTTATCTATCTACATCTCATCTCCTTATTTATTCATATGTTACCTATATGTCCGTCTAATCTGCCCATCTAATTTGCTTATTTGTCCATATCACCACCACCACTAGTTGCTGCCGCTGCCGACTACCTCTAGTGATTTTTCTAACAACTTTTCGCGGCAAATATTCCGACAATCGGCCGACTGCAGTCCAAGAGGTGATCCGACGGTCCAACGACAGTGAGGTAAAAATTTTAAAAAATAATAAATTATTCAAAATAATAATTGGTCTTTCTCACTAAATAATTTCATTAATCATGTCTTTATCACCAAAACAAAATCATTTGACCTAGTATCATACACACCCAAAAAATGAAATTTCACCGATTTTCCTTTTAAAATATTAATGTTTCTATTTTACTCCCCCCCAAACGATTTGATGTTACGCATTATGATTAACAAACTTGAAATGAAATTTGGTTCCACAGAAGTGAAATCAGGTTTGATTGAGAGGTGGAAAAGAAATAGCAGAAAAAGAATAAATAAATAAATTCCCACGAAACCCTATTTAGATACTTGCTGAATGTAAGCCCATAAAATGAATTAAACAACTCGAGTTTTCACTCTCAACTTGTCAAGGGTTCATTAAGGAGCTTCAAAAAGAATAATCAGTACTTTAAAATTGGATACTTAGGACGTAAGTTCAATTTTGAAATTTTTAGAGTCAAAATGACAATAACAATTTGAAATATCATATTACTCATACCTAGTTGTCTATCTGTTCACTGTCCACTTGTTTGTCCACATCACATGTCTGTCCACGCGTCATCTATTTATTCCCATCTCATTCCCTTATTTATTTACATGTTACCCATCTGTCCATCTAATCTATCCATCTAATATGCTTATTTGTCCATATCACCACACCGCTAGTCGCTACCGCTGCTGACTACCTCTAGTGACTTTTCTATGAACTTTTCTAGGCAAATGTTCCGACAATAGGCCGACTGCAATCCAAGAGGTGGTCCGACAGTCCACGATAGTGGGGTAAAATTTTTAAGAAATAATAAATTCTTCAAAATAATAATTTGTCTTTCTCACTAAATAATTTCATTAATAATGTCTTTATCACCAAAACAAAATCATTAGACCTAGTATCATACACACCCAAAAAATGAATTTTCACCAATTTTCCTTTTAAAATATTAATGTTTCTATTTTACTCCTCCCCCTCCCCCTCCCCCCAAATGATTTGACGTTACACATTATGATTAACAAACTTGAAATGAAATTTGGTTCCACAGAAGTGAAATAAGTTTTGATTGAGAGGTGGAAAAGAAATAGCAGAAAAAGAATAAATAAATAAACTCCCACAAAACCCTATTTAGATACTTGATGAATTTAAGCCCATAAAATGAATTAAACAACTTGAGTTTTCACTCTCAACTTGTCAAGGGTTCATTAAGGAGCTCCAAAAAGAATAATCAGTACTTTAAAATTGGATACTTAGGACATAAGTTCAATTTTGAAATTTTTAGAGTCAAATTGACAGTAACAATTTGAAACATCATATTACCTATGCCTAGTTGTCTATATGTTCATTGTCCACCTATCTATCCATATCACATGTCTGTTCACGTGTCATCTATCTATCCACATCTCATCCCCTTATATATTTACATGTTACCTAACTGTTCATCTAATTTGCCCATCTAATTTGCTTATTTGTCCATATCACCACCACTACTAGTTGTTGCCATTGCCGACCACCTCTAGTGATTTTTCTAACAACTTTTCCAGGCAAATGTTTCAACAACCGGCCAACTGCAGTCCAAGAGGTGGTCCGACAGTCCAACGACAGTGGGGAAAAATTTTAAAAAATAATAAATTCTTCAAATTAATAATTTATCTTTCTCACTAAACAATTTCATTAATCATGTCTTTATCACCAAAACAAAATCATTTGACCTAGTATCACATACACCCAAAAAATGAATTTTCACCAATTTTCCTTTTAAAATATTAATGTTTCTATTTTACTCCCCCCCCCCAAAAAAAAAAAATGATTTGATGTTACACATTATGATTAACAAACTTGAAATGAAATTTGGTTCCACAGAAGTGAAATAAGTTTTGATTGAGAGGTGGAAAAGAAACAGCAGAAAAAGAATAAATAAGTAAATTCCCACAAAACCCTATTTAGATATTTGATGAATTTAAGCCCATAAAATGAATTAAACAACTCGAATTTTCACTCTCAACTTGTCAAGGGTTCATTAAGGAGCTCCAAAAAGAATAATCAGTGCTTTAAAATTGGATAGTTAGGACATAAGTTCAATTTTGAAATTTTTAGAGTCAAAATGACAATAATAATTTGAAACATCATATTACCTATACCTAGTTGTCTATTTGTTCACTGTCCACCTATCTATTCATATCACATATCTGTTCACGTGTCATCTATCTATCCATATTTTTTAAAATTAATAATTGGATAACACCTTACCCACCAAATTTAAGCATTTTCTTATTATATTTGTTTTTATTTTTTCATTTGGAGATTCCTACTTTAGCATAATGTTTCGGTAGAAAATGATTTTTTTAATAAATATCTTATGCATTTTTATGTATTTGATACGACAAAAAAATAAATAAATAAATAAAGAAAAAAAAAAAGGAACCGAAAATGATTATATGAAAAGCAAACTAATTTAAAAAAAAAAATTCAGTTTTTTATTTTTATTTTTTATTTTTAATTTTGAATTTTTATGAATGCTACAATACCATCACCACCACCACTATCATTACTATCACCACCACTCCACCACAGTAGCCACTACCACCACCACTACCACCCCATTGCCATTAGAGATGCTCACAAGTCGAGGTCAAGTTGGGTTGGATATCATCTGCCACCCGACCGAATGGGTCGAGTTGAGAAAATTCTATTCACATCCAATAACCCATAGTTTTGAAATCAACTAAGCGGATTGGTCAGTTGATGCAGATTAGCCTTAATCTTTTATGCCGTTTCGGCTTATGTTCTCAATTATTTTCCTTTTCCATTTGGGCTTTCTTTAGACCTTTTTTCAATTTATTTATTTTATTTTTGTTAAAAAAATAGGCTTATGTTTGGGCCTAGTTTGCTTCTTTTCTTTTTTTGAAAAGAAAAAAGTCATTTTTGATACTCTAACTAATAAATATATTATATAAATAATAAGTAAATAAATCAATATTTTAATTAAAAACTTAATTTCATGCAGTTGTGAATGTTTGCCCAACCCTAATTTCCATCACCACACCCAACACCATCACTACCGTGACCATTTTTAAAAGAGAGGCAATCAGCCCATTTTGCTTGGCTCGCCTCGCCTGTCTAAATCATTTGCGAGATTGGAATTGACTTACAATTCAGTAGGCCCAGCCCATGTTTTTTAGGCCCAATTTGGAACAACATTTGAGACCCACATAGCCCAATTATTAACTTTGTAGTTTAGGCCCTCTACAATTCTAGATCATGCACTAACCTAACCATAACTCTTATGAATTAAATGCAAATTGTTTTTGAATAAATTATATCAATGGCCCCATTTTAGTTTGCTTCTTTTTTTACTTTATATTAATTTGATCTATGTAGTCGTTAAAATCTTTTCTTTTTTTTTCCTTTTAAGTTTTCATATTAAGTGAATTTAATTCAATTACTATTGGCAATTAAGAAATTAAATACCAACCAACCTATGCCATTTTGATCTTTGGGTGGAGATCAAAGGTATATACTTAATTGTGAAAATCATGGATTTTTTTGAGGAAATTACTATTCAGGATAATTTTTGAAAAATTATTATTTATTAGTGAAAAAGTTTATAATATTAATTATTAATATTTATAATATTTTTGACTTAAATATTTTTAATTGACCATGTGGGGACATATTTTTGGATTGTCCCCGTGGCCTACGTGGTTAATCAAGGTGCCATGTGGGTAGTCTTGTCGAGATATGGTGCGACCATATCGAAGTCCGAGATATTCAGATAAGAGACAAGAGTCCTAGATAATATCTGACTATCTATTTGGGTAAGGATGGACTCTTGAGGGAGTTTGTTCTAATCTAAATAGGAGGAGTCTTGGATAAGTGATATCTTTATAAGAAATATAGTCCTATGAAGTAAAACTTCTAGAAAAGTGAGCATTGATCATTATAAAAGAAAGGCACCCCTATGAGTCTAAAATATGTTTTACTTGGTGAGCTTTGTGGTTGAGCTATTATATTTAAGAGATAAGTTGACTAACTTGATTATTGGAGTGCTCCGGGTGAACGAGCCATCGATCTTTGTTGTTTTATTGTGTGCAAGCGTTTGGCTTCTCTATCTTACTGTGTATTCTTTGACTTTGTTCCCTGAATCTCAGAAACGAGATTCGATTGGTTGTGAAGTTAGATTTCAACACCCACTTTTCGGTGTTGTCTGTGAGAATTTAGTCGAAATAGATGGCCAACATTGCACACAATTGACAGAATCTGCAGGTCGAGAATGACTTGTATTGTGACAATCCAGATTTTTAATTATTCTGTACAATTTATACTAATATTATTTAATCTCAGTTCGAAAAATATTTAATTTATTATATATTATTATGTGTAATTTTATAAAATAATATAATTATTAAAAGTTTAGGGGTCAAAATATAAATAATAATAATATAGATAATATAAATAATAATAATAATAGGTGTGATATTAAAATAAATAATTAATTTTTCATTAGTATACGACAAAGTGTAATTTAATTAAGAATTAATTTATTTATATAATTATATTAAAATATTAGGTCAAAATAGTAATTATCTTAAATATCTATTAAGAATAAGGATGAATCTATATAATTATGAGTTAAATCTTAACGAAAGTGACACCTTGACACGTGTTGACCGGTTGTGGCTTCCTCCTCTCTATTTAGGGAAGGAGGTGATCAATCTGCGTAAAAAAAAAAAAAAAGAAAGGAAGAGAAAGAAGAGAAAGAAAGGAAAGAGAGAAGGAAGAAATAGTGGAAATTAAAAGAGTTTTTGGTACTAGATAGGAAGATTAAGGTATTATAGTTAAGGTGAGTTATATTATATTTTGAGTCACCAAAATATATTTTACGTATGTTTTGATTTATCAAAATCTGTTTTACACAAGTTATGTTTTTAATAAAAGTTATGTTTTATAAAGGTTTCAGTTACGTGGTTTATCATCTGAACCCTATTTGCTTAAAAGGAAACCCATTGATATGCTTGTTTATATTTTAAAGAATATTTGACTATGACCTTATATACAATTATGTTTTGTAAGTGCCACTACGGGAGTTTCATGCCTTAGGGGACTTAAATAACTATTGGCCTCTGTTTGACTACTTTGTAGTCCTCTGTTTGTCATGGATCCATTGACCTCTGTTCTGTGCGGAGTAAAGTGCTGTGCGCAGCTAAGTGCTACACTATTGTAGGAGCCACCTCTAAAATCCATACGAGCCACCTCTTGAATCCGTACCTCTATTCTGTGCGGACCAAAGTGCTGTGCGGAGCTAAGTGCTACACTATTGTGGGAGCCACCTCTAGAATCCGTACGAGCCACCTCTTGAATCTGTACCTCTGTTCTGACTGTCACTTCTGTGACCTCTGTTCGGTTTTGTTCTGTACCGTGGTTATGGTTATATATTTACATAATTTCTGTATTTCAGCTTCTACCACTTAAATGATTTGTTTACATAATCTCAGTTTTGCTACTTAAAGGATTATTTGTTCCGACTAAGCTATCTCAAATGTTTTGGCCTAATTAACTATCTATGGTTATGTTGTGTCCCTTATACTCTTGGTATAATATTTCTCACTCTGCCATGTGCTTATAGTTGTTTACCAATTTTCAGGGAATAATGCAATTCAAAAATAGCTTTTGGAAAGTCTTAGACGTAGGGCTACGGAATAGACACACACAACACTTTTATGATATTTTTCTATGTAAATATCAGCCTTTTTGGTTAATACATTTTGTAATAAAAATAGAAGCTCCAGTGATTATTTTGGTACCCTTATTTAAATATTACTTCCGCTCGCGTTATTTGATTTGTTTAAGAATTGGACTGAGGTAACTTCAGTTACTGGCCATCACGATGCTTAACCCTTGGGTACGGGGAGCGGGTCGTGACATGTATAGTGAGAATGACGAACACATCAATCTTGGCATGAAGCTAGGCAAAATGGTAGAGAAAATTACGAGGTAGATCCGCAAGCGAACAATGCCACCAACAGTTGAAATCCAAAGGCAGAGGATGGCCCAAGGAAGGGCAATGGAAAGGCACAAGATCAAGGCCAAGATAAGTATTACAATGAGAGCAATATCCTAATTTGGAATGACTGATGTTTATATCGTGATACGGAGGTAAAAGATCTGTTTAGCAAAGTGGCAGAGTTACAGACCATGATGAAGTTCGTGGTACAAACCCAGGTTTTGCATCAAACACCTCCATCCTTACCTATGGTCGTCGAATGTTGGTGCCCAGAATGAGGGGCATATGTCTGCACAACACAATAGGAGACATCTAAAGGGCTCACCACAACATTCAGTACATGTCGACAAAGGTAAATTCTGAAGGAAGGTACAATCACAGATCAAAAGATCGAGGCAAGTCAATGGACGTGAATAGAATCCCAAGAAGACGTTGGATCTTAATAAATCTAAGAGGGTGAATCCCAACATAGGAAGCAGTATGCCGAAGAGGCTGAAATCAATTAACAACAAAGCACCAGGGCAATCTAAGGAGGATCTTTGGAGCCTCCTTCAGAAGAAGAAAAATGCGGCCGAGGTAACCTCATCTCACATGCCAAGGTAACCATTCTCTACGAAATTAGAGATGTTAGAAGCACCGAAGAGATTTACTACACCAAAGTTCCATACGTATGATGGTAAATCTGATCCTAATATCCACATCGGACTCTATCTTAATCTAATGTCGTTAGTCTAAGGTATGTTTTACTTGGTGAGCTTTATGATTGAGTTGTTATCTTTGATAGACAAGTTGACAGACTTAATCGTTAGAGTGCCCCAGGTGGATGAGCCACCGGTCTTTGTTGTCTTCTTGTGTGCATGTATTGGGCTTCTCTATCTTGACGCGTGCTTTTCGGCTTTGTTCCTTGAATCTCGAAGATGAGATTCGATTAATTGTGAAGTCAAACTTCAACACCCATAGACCACATTAGTGTAATTCCCCCTCATTTTTTCGTTTTTGTTTTCTAGTTCTTACTAAATGAAAGAACAAACTCTAACCTTATTTATCCTATATCCGTGTTTTAATTGGGAGCTTTTTTCCATAAATCCATTTTTAATTACTTATGTTCCATTCAAGCCATATTCTTTTTTACTATTCCATTAGGTCCTATTTGAGATAAGAAGAACAAAATACCATTTTCATCTACTTGTGTTCTATTTAGTTCATATTATTTTCTTATGTTTCAATAAGTCCTATGGGTGACATAATTACCAAAATACTCCTAATGTGAATGTTTACACCGTCAATGTGAATGTTCATATCGTCAATGTGTCGGGGCCTGACCCATGTACAATGTGAATATTCACATTAACATGTTAACATTCATATTGATAGGAGTGTAAAATTAGCCCGCTGCCCGGGGCGAGCCCGGTCGTGCCCGTGACAATGTAAATATTCACATTGACATATTAACATTCACATTGATAGGATTGTAAAATTGGCCCACGGCCTGTGGGCGGCCCGAAGCCTGCCCGTTGCCGAGGTGGGCCCGACCCGTTGATAATGTGAATATTTACATTGACATGTTAACATTCACATTGATAAGAGTGTAAAATTGACTCACGTCCCATGGGCGGCCCGAAGCCCGTGGCCAGCCCGGGGCGAGCCCGGCCCGGCCCGTGACAATGTTAACATTCACATTGACATATTAACATTCACATTGATAGGAGTGTGGCCCGGCCCGGCCCGTAACAATGTGAATATTCACATTGACATATTAATATTCACATTGATAAGAGTGTAAAATTGGCTCGCGGCTCGAAGACGACAGCCTCGGGTCGGACCGGTGGGCTAATGTGAATATTCACATTGTCAACGGGCCGAGCCGAGCCTACCCCGGGCCGCGGGCGAGCTTTGGGCAGCGGGCAAATTTTACACTCCTATCAATGTTAATGTTAACATGTCAATGTGAATATTCACATTGTCACGGGTCGAGCCAAGCCCGCCTCGGGCTGCGGTCGGGCTTCGGGCCAATTTTACACTCTTATCATTGTGAATGTTAATATGTCAAAGTGAATATTCACATTGTCAATGGGCCGGGCCGGGCCCGCCCCAAGCTGCGGGCTGGCTTTTGGCCGTCCATGAGCCGCGGGCCAATTTTATACTCTTATCAATGTGAATGTTAACATGTCAATGTGAATATTCACATTGTCAACAGGCGGGTTTCGGTCAGCCACGGGGCACGGGCCAATTTTATGCTCTTATAAATGTGAATGTTAATATGTCAATGTGAATATTCACATTGTTAACAGGCCGGGCCGGGCCCGCCTCGGGCTGTCTACGGGCGTGGGCGGGTTTTGGGTAGCCACGGGGCGCGGGCCAATTTTATACTCTTATCAATGTGAATATTCACATTGTCAACGAGCCGGCCCCGCCCCGGGCAGCCACGGGGCGCGGGCTAATTTTGCACTCATATCAATGTGAATGTTAACATGTCAATGTGAATATTCACATTGTCAACGGGCCGGGCCAGGCCCGCCCCGGGCCGCGGGTGGGCTTTTGGTCGCCCACGGGACGCTGGCCAATTTTATACTCTTATCAATGTGAATGTTAACATGTCAATGTGAATATTCACATTGTCAACGGCCCAGACCGGGCTCGCCCCGGGCCGTCCATGGACCGCGGGCGGGTTTCGCGCTGCCACAGGACGCGGGCCAATTTTACACTTCTATTAATGTGAATGTTAACATGTCAATGTGAATATTCACATTGTCAACAGGCCGGGCCCGCCCCGGCTCGCAGACGGGTTTCGGGCCGCCCACGGGTCAATTTTACATTCCTACCAATGTGAATTTTAAAATATGAATGTTCACATCATAAAATTTCTAACCGTTCAAAAAATATTTATAAGGGTATTAAAATTAAATATAAGGGCATAAGTATCCAAGAAAATAGTGTAAATCAAGAAAAAGGATTTTATGGAATAAAACTATACA
Source organism: Camellia sinensis (assembly GCF_004153795.1). Taxonomy (NCBI): domain Eukaryota; kingdom Viridiplantae; phylum Streptophyta; class Magnoliopsida; order Ericales; family Theaceae; genus Camellia; species Camellia sinensis. The sequence continues at coordinate 694,948 of NW_021026037.1, forward strand.
TGCATGGGCCTAAATGAGTTAAAAAATTCCTTCATGGACTTCTTGGGTTAAAACACTTCTAAACGAGATTTATCAATAATTTTCCCTTTTTAATTTGGACTTCTATCATTGTCTTAGGCCACTCCCATTTTAGTTAAATTGAAGTGTTTAGTTTACTAAAATGAATTAAGATGGAATAGAAGACATGTTTGTTTAGACGGACTGGATAAAGGGGGATTGTAATCCATCGGACTATTAGTCCTGCAATACATTGTCCCTGGATAGAAATCATAGGATGAGTTGTCCTATGATTTCTATCCCACGCTCCATGGGATACAACAATCCAACAAACATGGAACTAATAATCCGGAGGGACTATTAATCTGGAGAAAAAATTGGCTACTAAAAAACGGACTATTAATTCATCCGAACTAATAGTCCAATCTCATGTCTTAATCCTTCAAAACAAACACCACCAGAATGTTATTTCTCTACTATCCTATGAAATCATTTTCTTTATAATGGTAAATGGTAAATGATGAAAATTTTATTTATAATACTTTTAATTTCATCATTTTTTTTAATAAATCAACACATGAGAATGAGTATTACGGTGAAATAATTTTTCCATTCCATTTCATTCTAATACATAAAATACTTACGTGACGTATCTGACATATAAATATATATATATATATATATATTATATAAACTTTGTACATATTAGAATACTAGTTAGTCATAAGTAGTCACTCAAAATTCTAAACCAAGCGAGCAAAATCTATACCAGTTTTGAAGACTTTCACTCATTTCCTGTGACAAATATCTAGAGTGAGAAAATTGACCAACCAACAATGCTTCATGTTGCATGTTTTTGTCGAAGTCATTTTTTCTTACAAAGAATTTATTAATTAGGAGTTAGTTACACTTAATACCCCATACTTTTATCATAATCTCATTTTAAATATTTCACTTTTAATTGTGATACTCAATCTGTTATACTTTAAATCAAGTTATGATGCTACTTTTCTATTCATTTACCGTTATGAGATTGATAAAAATCAAAAGCAAATAGACTAAAGTGAGATTTTAATAAAAAAGTAAGAATTAAAGTAAAATTTTTATGAGTGTTAGAGATGCTAATGAGATGAAAAAAATATAGCATTTAGCTCATACATGACAAAGATAGACAGATAAGCGAGTGATATTATAATTTAATTTAAAGTGTAGAAGTAACCGTCACAATTGAACATGAAAAAAATTAAAATGTAATTATAGTGAAAGCGTAGGGTTCTAACTATAATTAACCCAATTTATTATACGGCAGTGATAGAGGGCCCGAAAGGGGGTGGCCCGAATGCCCCGAAATTTTTTTTTTTTTTTTTTTTTTTTCAGCAGACGAAGAAGAGAAGGAGGGGAGGGGAGGGGAGGGGAGGGGAGGGGGAGGAAGGACTGGAGGGGGCCTAAAAAATGGAGGAAGAAGACGGAGGAAGAAGAGGTGGCGATCGGCGACGAGCAGAGGCGGAGGCGGCGAGCAGAGGCGGCGAAGGCGACGAGCAGAGGCGGCGATCGGATCGGCGACGCGATCGGCGACCGGCGACGTCGACGATCATTCCTCTTCTTTCTCTCTTCCTCTTTTCTCCTTCTCTCTCTCTTTTTCTGTCTTCTCTCTCTGTGTATTCTGATTCAAAACGCAAGAAAAAAAAAAAAAAAATCAAAATCCAAAACGACGTCGTTTTGGGTTTTGAGCCAAATTCGAGCCATTAATTTCGGGCCCTCAAGCATTATTCTTTATTATAATACCTTTCACATTGATGATCAGTTGATTACAATAGGTCACCTCCTATTACATGTCTATTTAAGTTTCTAGAAAGAAAATTTGCACATCATTATTACTCTTTGGAAAATATCAAATCAATAGTATTTTGTGAAGAGTTATATTAAGAATCTTAAATAATCTATTAAATCTTTTATTAAACTTCTCCAATAGGTGTGAAATCCATACATATATAAGTTTGTGTGGGTTCCACACTCATGTGAGAGATTTGATAAATTATTTGGCATCTATATAGGGGTGTAACTTGGACGGGCTAAACCAGAGCAACTCGAATTCAGCCTGAATTTTTTTAAGACTTGGACAAAATATTTTTAAATTCGGTACAAGCTTGGACAAAAATTCAAAAGTCTGAATTAAATTTCGACAGACTTGGGCAAAGATATCAAACAACCTGAGCAACCCGAAACCCGAATTATACATATATAGATATATAAAAATATTAAATATATATATATATATAAATTATTAGCCATTACATAATATTAAAGTAATTTAGATTATTAAATCATATTGAATATATATTATATATACAAATAACATAAAATTATACTTTTTTTTTTTACTCATAAATTATAAAGACTACTATAGCGGCATCTCTCTTACATTATATAAATTATTTATTTTGATAGTATTAATGATTTTCTATATATAAAAAAATATAAATAGAGTCAAATTTTAATAATGTAGCTGGAAAATTTAAAAAAAAAAAAATGCAATTCGGGCAACTTGGGCAATTCGGGTTTAACTCGGATCGGGCTTAGGCAGGCAATCTCGGGTTACAATTCGAGCTTGGGCGGGTCTAGGCAAATCTCAGCACAACTTTGGTTGGGTTTGGACAACCTTCTAACCGGACCGAACCCGCCCGAGTTGCATCCCTAGATCTATAGCATTTTTCATTTAGGGTCTATAGTATTTTCCTTTTATGAAATATGATTATAAATTAGTGATAAACTTTATAAATATTAATAATTAGGGTAAAGTACTAATAAGTTTCAAAATGTGATCTTTTGAACTGTTTAATCCTTCATTTTTTTTTTATGAACTCAAAGGTCTTATTAAAGTGGAAATTACAAAAAATAGTAGTCAAATGTAAAATTATAAATTTGGGCAATTCGTACTATAGAAGTTTTGGATTTTTCCTCTTTCTGGAACAAATCTCACATTACGAACAAAAACGTGACACTCTAATGTAACATTTCAATAACGTAACGCTATAATGTAACACATTAAAAAATTTAATGGTGTACTTTTTCCAAACATAACAACGTAACACTAAAAAAAATTCTTTGGTGTATTTTTCCTAAACATAACACTCAAATCAATGTAATCTCAAATGTAATACTTCAATATAACATATTCTAATGTAACACACAAAAATAATAAAAATTTCTTAGTGTACTTTTTCTAAACGTAACACTCACAATTTGAAATTATACATTTACACAAAACTTACTAATGAATTTTTGTACTCCTTTTAAGATGGTTTGAAAAATCCCTCATCCTTTTAGAATGATTTGAAGAATCTCGTATCTTTTTTTTGGAGTGTTACGTTTGAGAAAAATATACTAAGAAGTTTTTTTGTGTATTATATTAAAGTGTTACACTAAAGAGTTTTTTGGAGTGTTATATTGAAGTGTTACGTTTGAGAAAAATACACTAATTAAGAATTTTTTTGTGTGTTATATTAGAATGTTACACTAAGGAGTTTTTTTGTATGTTACATTAGAGTATTACACTAAGTAATTTTTTCGAATGTTATATTGGAGTATTACATTTGGAAAAATATATATTAAGGAGTTTTTTTGTGTGTTACATTAGAATGTTACACTAATGAGTTTTTTTAGAGTATTATATTATAGTGTTATGTTTGGAAAAAATACACTGAGAGTTTTTTTAGAGTGTTATGTTTGAGTGTTATATTGAAGTGTTACACTTTGAAATTATACATTTTTTCAAAATTTACTAAGAAGTTTTTATACTCCTTTTGACATGTTTGAAAATCCCACATCCTTTTATATTGTTTGAAGAATTCTGTATTTCAAGTTATTTTTGTGCTCTTTTTAAAATGTTTTCCTAATAAAAAGATTTTCATACAAAAATTTATCTCAAATTTGAGGTATTTTTGTTTAAGGTCCCTGATATTATGATTTTATAGTATAAAGCACATCAACTATTTTCATGATGTCTAAGGTCCCTCAACATCAATCCAGAGAAATTTCAGTCCAGAGAAAATTCGATCAGAGAAAATTCAACCAGAGAAAATTCAATCCAGAGAAATTCTCTGGTCCAAACCAGAGAAAATTCAATTCAGAGAAATTTAATTTTGTCTAAAATTTACCTCTTATTCTAGCCAAAATGAGGTGTACAGTTCTAGAAACCACAATCCATGAGAGACAGAAAATTTTCCTGTGGAGGTTAGTTTCAGCAAAAATCCAAATAGACTTCTCTGAATGTCCCTTCTGCGGAGTGGAACCTGAATCTGCAGTCCATCTATTCTTCTTATGCAAACCCATCAAGATGATTTGGTTTGCCAAGTTGGGTATTAGGACAGATGATTTCTCCCACCTATCATTCTCAGATTGGATCAACCATATTCTTACTCCACCCTTGATATTTGGAGTTTCTCTTCCAAGCAAGTCAGATTTTGTGCTTTTTGCAGTAATTTTCATGGAAAAAACTTGGCTTCAGAGAACCAGAGCCATCTTTTGCTGTCCAAAGGTTGAACCAGAGAAATTTCAAAATTTCCCTGGATACATGAGAAATTTCAAAATTTCTCTGGACTCCCCAAACCCAAAGAAATTCTTAGACAAACATTTCTAGAGATTCTCCCACCTAGAGAATTTCTCTGGACTCCACAACCCAGAGAAAATTCTCAGCCAAAGAAATTCTCTTAACCCAAAGAATTTCTCTGGGCATGACCAGATGCAATAGCTGAATTGAAATACGATGATACAGTCACTCTGCCGCCAAAGTATGCCTAAAGATGCAACAAACTATCTTGAATCACTACTTAAACATAAAATTCATTGGAACATGATAACTTGATTTTTTGTGTTCCATAAGAGCATGCATCAAATGAAAAACTTGCATGGCTGCCCAATCAGGATAAACATGAATGTTGGTCTGATCCTTCGAATTTTCTCTGGGTTGAATCCAAAGAAAATTCAAATTTCTCTAGGTTGAATCCAGAGAAATTTGAGAAATTCTTGGGGTATAAGCTCCAAGACAGACCACAACCTTGCAGCTTCGGTAGAATTGGATCCTAATTTGCATGTTGAAGCTTCGTTGCAGTCTGCCAAGTACTTTCCAGAAACGTTTTAAAGCCTCGGATGCGTAACAACGTAGCAAGTCGTCGCAGCGGCCTGAACAAAAATTCAAATTCATTAACACACTTGCACCTACTATAAATACTTACAATAAGATATATAAATTAAGTGTATATCATCAAAAAATTGAGCGAGTGATTAATAAACACTACCTGAGGAATTGTCTTCAATAACTTGGAAGCCAAGAAGAATACCAGATCTGCATATTTTATCGCTTCAATTTTACAACCTCAAGACTCAACTAGATGCATATATATATATATATATATATGCATGAATCTCAGGTTTAGAGAATAGTAGCGACCTGTTATGAGGCCGGGTCGCGGATCCGGGCGGCGCGGAGGTCTGCGACGGTGGCGGAACGGAGGGAGGAGTCGGAGGAGAAGGTGTTGAGGAAGAGGTCGTAGAGGAGGGTGGAGGAGCAGAGTTTGTTGCCTTGGATCTAGAAGACAGTGGGTGAAAGGAGAAGAGAGAGAGAGAGAGTAGAGTAGAGACAAAGAGTCAAATTTCTCTAATATATGTTTAGGGACCCTAGACATCAAAAAATAATTTTGTGGATCTCTTCCATTATGAAAAGTGGGAGGGGGACCCTAGACCAATTTTCCCAATTTGATTATCATAGATTGTGTACCTTACCTTTTTAATACAAAAGAAAAAAAGAGAAGGAAACATAATAGAAATAATGATATAATCGTAAATTTAATTTTCAAATAATATATTAAATCTATCTTCCTAAAATCAATAAGATTAATTGATGTATAATAAAATCTTTAGAAATAAATAGATTATCATTCCTCAAAATAAAATTTATAGGTAAATTTTCTTAATAATTATAAATATAATTTTTTTTGTTAATATTGATTTAGAGTTTTATCGTTACTTGGTATATCTGTTGATATGTTTGCTAATATTTATTAAATTAAAAAAATGTTGTTTCTACTCCACTTTTTATAATTACATTTTAATCTCTACTTAAGCATCACATAAATAACAAACAATGTTCTCATGTTAGTCAAGAGTTTATGCATGTCACTGAGAGGCCAATTGTTCGAGTCAACCTACTATTGTGCAAAAAATAATTTGATTAGACAACGGTAGCTTTTTCATCAAATCATATTTATATCTAAAAATATAAATGGTAAATGTGATTTGAAATATAAAATTAAATATAAATGTTATTCGATAAAAGAATTATCGATATCTAATCAAATTGATCTTTTATAAGTATATTTTACTCGACGTAATTGTCACGACCTAAACCCGCCCTTATAGGTTTAGCATCATAACCGGCTAGTAATCCTTGGATTACCGAAGGCCTCTGAACAGATTAACATATAGCTAGGGGCCTCTGTCATGACCCAAACCCGCCCCTATAGGTTTAGCATCGTAACCGGCCAGTAATCCTTGGATTACCGAAGGCCTCTGAACAGATTAACATATAGCTCGGGGCTGTGAAAGCAAATAAACAAACTTACATAGTCCATAGAGCTGTGCAGACATGTGAGGGACAGGAAATTAAAAACTTTTCATATGTATATATGCATATATACAGATATGGTGTCAAAAAATGCAGTAACCTTACATCACCCAAGCCGCATACCCAAGATTTCAAGTGTGTGCAGACCAGACATAAACATTTTGGAAGTACAAAAGTCCCAAGGACACAAAACTCAACAGATCACAAAAGGGAACTGTAGACGTCCCCGAACGTCTCGGAAGGGAAATCCTGTTCTGTTCATTTGAGCTCACTACAGTACAGACTCAATGTCACGGTCTTGTATCTAATCTCGTAGAGTGCAATGCAAGACCGATGAATCACCAAAAAGTCCAAATCCGGCAAATCATTTTTGAAAACTGATTTTTAAGAAAGAAGTGTCAAACATGGACTGCTTTGCTAGATACAGAGTCACCACCTAAATGTTTTATTTTGGAAAATTTAGGAAACCCTGACTCGTGCCTAAGGCCACGTGTCCGTCATCACCAAAGTTGCCTCGGCTCGGGAACTTAGGTACGATTGGGAAAGGTCACTTCGTGAGCACCCCCGCTCGCCCGATCAAAGATCGGCCTCTACTAACCATGATATCGAGTTTTGAAAACATTATGTGCTCTTATTCCGGTTTATTAGCCTAGAATTACTATGTGATGTGCACAACATACAAGTATAGACCAGATCGCCTGAATTGGAACAAAACATTTCATGTTTGTTTTTTAAAGCGGTTTATTACTCGCAAGTAGGCTTAAAATACAGATTTTGCCACCCTCAGGTGGGCTTAGAAAACATGATTTTGCCATTATCTAGTGGGCTTAAAACTCGCAATCAATGAATTGTTCCAATCCAAGTAATCCAACTTTCACCCACAGGCATTCAGGCAGTTATATCACATAAGCAGTTAGCCTCATGGTAAGCATGCTATCATGGCAGTCACACATACACATGTAAGGATGCTAAAGCATAAACACTAAATGAGTACTTCGAGCCAAAGAAAGAAGCTAATTAGAAATCATGCATGAATCCTAACTATGCTGAAATGCCTAATGCAACACATGCAAAAATGCAATTAAGATAGGCTCGGCTATTCTAAGATGGCATATGAAATGCAACAATTGATACACGTATTCAACTTGGAATTGAAATACGATGTAGTTAGTATGATGCGCCGAGCCCGATGCATGCAAAACAGATGAATGAATGCAAACATGCTATCATAAGTATGCTAATTGAAACATGCCCTAAACTAACTATCATAAGCTGGTAAATAAAAGGGAGAAAGACGTGAAGTTGGAAGACATACATCACACACACGCACACTTATTACAACAATTGGCCCTCTCTTGGAGGGTCCGAATAAATAATACAGTCCGAATAAATAATTAACTACTCTAGCTAATTAAATATTACAAAACCCTAATTAATTAACAAATTAACTAGGAAAGCGAATAAACTAGCATGCAATACTACAAGTAGTGGACTGCCTCAGCTCTATTCCAAATGATGAAAGATGCATGCATGCTCGAGCCGCCTCGTCGAAAAATTCCTCGCGATGCCTCGATTCGCTTCTGTTTGCAATTGATCCCGAAATGTTGTACAAAACTCCAGAAGGTTGTTGACCGGTTTTTGCTGTCGATTTCCGATTTGCTGCAACAGAGAGCAAGAAAGGGGCATGTCAAAGTATTTTCACATATGTATGCACGACCACTCTCTCATTCATTGCACAAGCTCTAGGGAGTGTAGACCTCGATCCTTGTGCCACCAATCGCGTATCTCGATGCACGATGGCCGAGGAGTCGAATTGCACGACTCGATGTAAAATGAATGCACATGAAAACACAACAAGGCCTAAACTCCATCATGGGTAATCTAGAGTGTCAGCAACCGAGAATCGAGACACGTTTCGTCACTTGGAGTACAAAACGTCCCTCGTTTCCCATATTTGGACTAAACCTTACTCCAAACACCGTGCAATGTGCATGACATGCATGAATGCAACTCTAACATGCAACCTAGATGCAATGCAACCTAAATGATGCTGGCATGCGAGGGTGATATGCAAACATGCAACTAGCGTACGCAATGTTATGAATGGAGAATGGCATACTCAATGCACATGACATAATATGGCATACAGAATGCACATATGAAGACTATCATGCACAGATGAAGACTATCAATGAGATGATCAAGGCATACACAATGCAATGGCCAAACATGCAACAACATGAACTAAATGGCATACACAATGCAAGATGGACTTAAACCAATGTGAGTGGACCTCAGCCACACTTAAATCAGTGGCCATATGATAGAAATGAGACAACCGAAATACATGCAAACATACACGGATGCAAATGACCGATCCTAAGGCACAACATGCAACTCTAACTAAGCATGGTAAAGGATGAAGTATGGCATGCAAACACACATTTTCCAGCTCTGAAACATAATGTACAATGATCCCGGATCATGCAAATATGTCACACAATGCATGCAAGATGGCTCGAATACCGAAACTAGTAAAGCGGGTTACACTAGAGGTACACAAAGCAATGCACAGATGGCAAAACTAACCCCAAGACAGTGGAAAATTGGTCTAAAATGATGGCTCAGAATGCATTCAAATGAAGCCCATGTAATGGTCGGTAAATGAGGCATACAAACCCGACTCTCTAATGCACTTAAAGAGTGGAAATCATGGGAATATGGTATGTATATAAGCTCTGAAATATGATGTGCAATGGCCCCAAAACATGAAAACACCTCAGTACATGCATGCGATGGACCTCAAAACTCAAAGTTAGGCATGGATATTGAGCTACAAGCATGCAAAATAAGCATCATTCGACCATGAGACCCAAAAATAGAGCTGAGGCAGTCCAAAATATGTACAAAATCAGTTTAAGACATGGCCAAAAAGTGCTAACATGAAGGTCTAAAACAACATGCAACATAGGCTAGTAAGCATGGTTTACACTACATGTATATGAAGCACATGAGGGGCCACCAAACCAGCCAAAAACAGAAGCATGGCATGCCAAAATATGACAAAAAATCCATTGAAACTCAGTCAACACATGTTAGAATGAAGTGTTCCTTTGAAAGGCCAATGAGAAGGTTGTTCTACACATGTATGATGGACACACGAAATGGAAAAATTACCTCTAGACAGAGGTTATGAGGACCCTAAAACTCACTGAAAAGGGCCTGAAATGAGTCTAGAAAGCATGCAAGTAAATGCCCCTTTGGAAGGCCTTGAGGAGGATTACTCTACACATGCATAATCGACATTCAACATGGCAAAAAGGGCTCTGGACAGAGCCTATGAAGGTCACAAAACTTACAAAAAGTGGCCTGAAACATGGCTTTGAAACATGCAAATAGGGGCTCCTTTGTAAGGCCAACAAAGCTAGTAAACAAAACAAGGGGTGAGAGGGTCACCCCTCTCTGATTTTGAGGCTCAAAAACACATGTTAGCCACTAAAAATCCGCTGGATTTCAGTGGCTAAAAGGCCAAACTAAGGCCAACACAAATGCTCTAATGCATATCTCAAAATAAGAGGAAATGAAGCATGCAAGGGGGTAGATGACCCCAAAAGAAAAATGGCCTTAAACAAACATGTTTAGAAGCTCAAAACAAGACTTTTTTCAGTTTATGACAAAGTCTAAATATGCTTGCAAATAGAGCTAAACTATGAAGCAAAATAAGGCTACAAAGAGGGAAATAGAGACTTACCCTTATAGAGAAGAAGGCCAACAGCTTCTGGACCAATGTAGCAAGCTTTCAACCTCTGAAAAAGAGCTCCAAGGTGCTTAGAGTGGTGGTGGAGGTGTTGTGCTTGGAGGTGTAGGGCAATGGTGCAAAAGCTATGGAGTTTTGGAGCTCAAGTGTAGAGATATAGGGAGAGAGGTGTATAAGCTTTAGATACAAAAATCTCAACCTTTGCAAGTGGAGAGGAGGGTCTCTCTTATAGAAGAAGAGGTCCAAGGCTTCTCTTAAAAGCTTGGAGCAAAGGGACCAAGCTTCTAAAGGAAGCTAAACAAAAGGGTCAAGCTTCTTAAGGAAGCTAGACCAAAGAGGTCAAGCTTCCTCAAGAAGCTAAACAAAAGGTCAAGCTTCTTTTAGAAGTTAAGAGTAAAGGACCAAGCTTCTTTAAGAAGCCAAAACAAGAGGGTCAAACCTCGGAGGATGGAGCAAATGTCTCCCAGCTGGCACAGCTGGATTGCATTCAGGGTAGGGATGGTAATTTGAAACCAGCCCGCTGAGGACCCGACCCCCGACCCCGGATTGAGCGGGTTTTCCTTGAAAAATACCCCCAACGGGACGAGGATGGTATTTAAAAATTAATCCCCGAATAGATTTGGGCCGGGGACGGGGATCAGTGTCCCAGCCCCGTACCCTGCCCGGCCCCGTCCTCGATCCCCGACTCGATTTATCCCCGATGTTAAATTACAATTTTACCCTTATATACATATATATAAGCCACTGACTTCACTTTCTAAATAAATATATATATATATATATAAAGCACTCACTTCACTTTCTAAATAAATATATATATAAAGCACTGACTTCAATTCACCCTCAGATTATTCAATTCACCTTCACTTTCTCAGTCAAATTATTTTGAAACCCTCGTCTCTCGGTCAGACTCTCTGTAATATATAGATCTGTCTCCTCTCCTCTCTAGTATTATTCAATTCACCCTCAGATCTCATCTCTCTCACACTCTCGCACATCTCTTCCTCCTTAGCGGCGCCACCACGCCGCTGTCCAAGACGCCGGAGTCGCCGTATAGCTCGCACCGCCGTTTCACTCTCGCGTCTCTCTTCCACTTCTGTCCACGTCGCACCGCCGATCTACGTCCGCCTCCTCCATCGTCCATCATCGCCGTCGATCTCCTTCTTCGTTCGTCAGTCACCAAACCAGATCTGAGATCTGCCGTCTTCTCTCTCTATGTGACACAGATCTGAGATCTGTTGTATCAGATTTTGTTAGTTGAGATCTCAATGTTGTTGATGATTTTGATAATCTCATAAATCTGATAATGTAGTTGATTATTTTGATGATTTCTTCATTTAATCTCATGCTCTCTTTAAAAATTGTTGATGATTTTGTTAGCTGATGATCTATGTTGATGTTGATGTTGATTTTGTTTTTTTTTTTTTTGGCCGGGGAAATATCGGGGTCGGGGAAACCCGATCCCCGTTAGAGGACAGGGATGGGGATGGTAATAACTTCCCCGTCGGGGATCGGGGCCGGGACGGGGGGGTTTTGCCATCGGGGATCGGGGATGGGGAGTGCGATCCCCAGCCCCGCCCCACCCCGTTGCCATTCCTAATTCAGGGAGACCAAAAAGCAGAAGGCTGGCCGACCAGTTCAAGTGGTCGGCCGACCAGGGGTCAAAAGGGTTAAGCTCAAAAGGTGGTCAGCCAACCCATATTGGTGGTCTCCCAGGTGAATGCAACTCAGTGATGGTATGGGAGACCAGAAAATGTGGCTCAAAAGTGAGGGAGACCACCTACATGTCAAGAAAAATTGGCCAACCGGGAAAGGTGGTCTCCAAGAAGAAAAGGTGGTCTCCCACCCTACTACCACCTTCCTAACAATGAAACTAGGGCCCATGCCAAAAATGAACCTACACCGATGCGAAACGAAGGTTCGGGGGCCAAAACGCGCAGCCGGGGGCCTCGAAAACTGACTATTAAGCATCGAAAGTGGCATGCGACCACGAAGGTGGTCTTCCGGGCCACAGTGTCCCTCTAAGGAAAGGAAACAAGGTGTGTGCCAAAAACCAGAGCAAACGGAGGTAGTTAAGTGGTCCCGAACCGAGGCGCACGACCTACGGCTCCGAAAACCGGAAACTGGTCTCCAAACGGGAAAAATGGCCTACAACCACGAAATGTAGCCTACGGCCATTGAGAGATGGTCTACGAGACCTGTCCCTCCTTTCAGGAAGAGAAAATAGAGAAAACAGGACTTAGTTCGCAAACCGAGGCAAGGCACGAAAAGGTTCTGAAGCCCGGAGGCAAGGCTCTCAGCCGAGACTTTGCAACCTCAGAACGAGCACAATATGCAACATCACCGAGCGCTCAATTGGTGACGTCTGAGTCTTAAGGTCGGTCAAAAATGGGGTGTCTACAGGAACCTCTATGGGAGGCATAATAGTTGGCTGACACCAAAACTAGCTAGGCGGCATTTCAGGCCTGGTCATGCGCTTGCTCACCTACATACATATAAATAAATAGTGAGCGGAAGCCCAGTGAACAATAACAGAGTAAAAGGTTTAATGAATGTTGTCCATAATAGTTACAGAAAACGGTATTCAGTAGTTGTCAGAAATGGCTTCATAAACCTATTCAGAAATCATAGTTTATAACAAATACAGATTCAGAATCATATTTATAATCAAAATTTGTAATTAGTTGTACGTGGTACATTCATTAGCCCTAGTAGAGACAGTTGGCCCATAAAGGGACGGCCATAAAGGCATACAGTTGACTCACGTGCACAGAGACGGTACAGTTGGCTCATGAGACGTACAGTTGTCCTATAAATGGAACGTAAGGATCCATAACAGTTGGCTCATGAGACGTACAGTTGACCGATAATTGGGACATAACAGAATAGATAACAGATATCATTTGAAGCTAAGAATGTCACGAATACATTTAAAAAACATTGGACAACCAATCATTCATACAAAAAATGTTATTTCAGAAAACAGATCATCTTATATCATTCAGAAAATACTTATAATTGAACATAGCTTTACATAGTTATTACTCACAGTTGGCTTCGGCTGCAAACAAACAGAGCAGATTAATCAAATGGTTCGATGCACGCAACCTACACGAACATATATACAAATACACACTTGAAATACACGTTCGAATTATTCATAACTTGTTTTTTTTGTTCTTGGCATGTTTTTAGTCTTCAACCTCATTGTGGAGTCTTAATCATGGCCTAGGAATGTCTAGGATGGAATGAGGATGTAAAAATGCACTTGAAAATATTTTTCAAAATTTGCTGAAAATAGGGTCCACGCTCGAGCGTGGCTTTTCTCGCTCGAGCGGACATGCAGAATGTGAAGGTTCGCTCGAGCGGACTGCAAACATAGACAAAAGTACTGGTTGCATGATTTTCACGCTCGACGGACGCTCGATCCCCACTCGAGCGTGAGACTCAGATCCTCGCTCGAGCGTGACTTCCCTCGCTCGAGCAGACTGCAAAACATATGAACTGCTGGGTATATGCAGTTTACGCTCGAGCGCGACTTACGTTGCTCGAGCGGAAGTACACTTACTCAAAGTGCTTGCTCGAGCGTGAAGTCCCCCGCTCGAGCGTGGATCAAATTTCTGGAATTTCCAGCTTTGATCTTCAAGTCCAAACTCGACTTCCAAGGCATCAAACCTCATTTTTCTGGGCCAAAACTTGAGAAAATACATGAAGACCCTTAAAACAACATAAATTAAAAATCAATTCAAGAAATCATGGCTCAATGGCTTGCCAATTGTACAAAAATTCAATTTAAAACTCAAGAATGATCCATGAACTAGACATGCATGAACTCCCTTGTGCTTACTCACTTTAAAGCATGATCAAACTTGATAAATTGATGGAAAACATGGTGAATTCCTAATTTACAACCATAATATGAACATGCATGTGAGAATTATGTGAAGTTCAACTCGATAGGCTATGATATATGCATGCATGTATGGAATTCACCTATTCAAGCTCAATCCTTCTCCTAATATGGATTTTCTTTTGATCTCATGAGTTAGCTAACTTAATTATATCATCAAAAGTTTGAATTCTCACCTAAATTTCCCAATTATGTTTCAAGTAGTCTAATTCTCGAGTGATCAAGCTAATTCTCCTTAGCTGCCTTCAATTCTCTAGCAAATCACTTGGGTTGAACTCAATTCTTTCTTCCTCTCTCTCTCTCTCACACGTTTTTCTTCCTTGAAGAGGCTCAAATGTGTAAAATGAATGCAAGGAGATGAGCTACTGGGGTTAAAAAGGCTCACTAAGTGATAGGTAACAAGACTAATCAAATGGCATAAATTTAATCTAATTTAATAGTTCCAAATCGAATTTCAATTAAATCTTCCATAAAATTCTATAAATTCCACATAGCACATATATCAAGTCAATTTCTGAATTGGATGCCGATAAGGCCTTCAATTCACAAACCGAAACTAAAACATGAACATGTCATTCTACGCTAAACAGATATAAACACTATAACGCAAAGCACACATGCAAATAAATTCAGAATTCCTCCTTAATTACGGATTAGGCATAATTAAGTATGGATTAACGTTACGCAGGGATTGGGGTTGTTACAGTCTTCTCCCCTTAAAAGAGTTTGGCTCTCCAAACTCGAATTACCTTCATTTTGGAAGAACATTGGGTCCAATGGAAACAAATCTTGATATCTCTTCATCATGTCTTCTTCTGTTTCCCAGGTTGCATAAGTTCGTCCATGATTCTGCCAATCCACCTTCACTAACGGAATTTCTTTGTTTCTTAGTCTTTTGATCCTGCTGTTCACAATTTGAATAGGCCTCTACTCGTAAGTATAATCATCCTTTAGGAGTACATGAGTTAGCTCAATCACATGTAACGGATCCCTCAGATAATTTCGAAGCATAGAGACATGAAAGACATTATGCATATGCTCTATAACCGATGGTAAGGCCACCCGATACGTTACTGGGTTGATTTTCTCCAGAACTTCATAAGGTCCAACATATCTTGGCGCCAACTTACCCTTAACACCAAACCGAGTTTACCCTTTCATATTCCCTATCTCTTCTTCGGATATCAACATAACTCTTTTGTCGGCTCTGTGCTGTTTTCAGTCTCTGTTGAATCAGGTTAACATTTTCAGTCGTTTCTTGCACGAGTTTCGGTCCCAACAACGGTCTGTCACCTACTTCGGCCCAGCAAATCGGAGATCGGCATTTCCTACCATACAAAGCTTCATAAGGAGCCATCCCAATGCTTGAATGGTAACTATTGTTATACACAAACTCAGCCAATGGCAAGTAGGTCTCTCAGTTTCCTTGGAAATCTAACACACACATTCTGAGCATATCTTCCAAGGTTTGATTAGTTCGTTCAGTTTGACCATCTATCTGTGGGTGATAGGTGCTACTCAAGCTCAGTTCTGTCCCAAAGTCTGTTGCAAGCTCTACCAAAATCTTGATGTGAACTTTGAGTCTCTGTCAGACATAATAGATACTGGTACCCCATGCAATCTCACAATTTCATTCATATAAATATTGGCCAATTTGTCGGCATTATAAATAGATTTAACAGGTAGGAAATGAGCAGACTTAGTTAAACGATCCACAATGACCCAAATAGAATCCATACCTTGGGAAGGGCGAGGCAAACCCACAATGAAATCCATGGTTATGTGCTCCCATTTCCATTCCGGTATTGGAAGCGGCTGTAACAAACCAGCGGGTCGTTGATGTTCGGCTTTGACCTGTTGGCAATGTAAACACCTAGCCACAAAATCTGCAATATACTTTTTCATTCCTAGCCACCAGAAGTTCTGTTTCAAGTTATGGTACATCTTTGTATTCTCTGGATGCATAGCAAATTTAGTATTGTGGGCTTCAGACATAACACGTTTTCTCAAATCATAACAATTAGGCACACAAAGACGATTTTGAAATCTCAGCACATTATTCTCAAACACAAACCCTGGCCTTGGTTTTGAATCAAGTTCTTCCACAACCTTTTTCAAGTATTCATCTTCAAGTTACTTCTCTTTGATCTCTTCAAGGATTGCAGGTTGAACAGAAATAGCGGCTAGTATTCCGCTCTGTTCACGTATCACCAGTTCAATCTTGTTCTTTTCCAAGTCATATAATAATTCTTTTTGGCTAGTAAGCAAACATGACAGATTCCCCATTGATTTTCAACTCAAGGCATCCGCCACAGTATTAGCTTTCCCTGGATGATACAAAATCTGCAAGTCATAATCTTTAATTACCTCCAACTATCTCCTCTGTCTCATGTTTAACTCCTTTTGGGTAAAGAAATATTTGAGGCTTTTATGATCAGTATACACTTCACATGTAGCTCCATATAGATACTGTCACCAAATTTTTAAGGCAAACACTACAACTGCCAGTTCAAGATCATGGGTTGGGTAATTCTTTTCATGTGGACGGAGTTGCCGAGAGGCATAGGCAATTACTTTCCCATTTTGCATTAACACACAGCCCGAACCTTTATAGGACGCATCACTATAGATCTGAAATCCATCAGTACCATTGAGCAGAGTCAAAATCGGTACAGTCACTAATCTGGTCTTCAATTCTTGAAAAGCCGACTCTCTTTGTTTGTTCCAATCAAACGGCACGTTTTTCTGAGTTAACTGAGTCAATGGCATGGCAAGTTTCGAAAAGTCTTTTACAAATCTTCTATAGTAACCTACAAGTCCCAGAAAACTTCTAACCTCGGTCACATTCGTCGGTTTAGGCCAGTCCACAATAGCTTCAATTTTCTGAGGGTAAACCGAAATACCATCTTTGTTGATCACATGTCCCAAAAATGCCACATTATCAAGCCAGAATTCACATTTGGACAGTTTGGCATATAGTTTCTTTTCTCTCAGAATCTGCAAGGTAATTTTCAGATGATTCTCATGTTCTTCCCCGTCTTTAGAATAAATCAAAATATCGTCAATAAACACAACAATAAATTCATCAAGGTATTGTTTGAAAACTCTGTTCATTAGATCCATAAAAGTTGTTGGTGCATTTGTTACCCCAAATGGCATGACTAAAAATTCATAGTGTCCATATCTAGTTCTGAATGCGATTTTCTCCACATCTTCTGCTTTAACTTTCAACTGGTGATACCCGAATTTAAGGTCAATCTTGGAAAACACTTGGGCTCTCTGAAGTTGATCAAACAAGTCATCTATTCGGGACAAAGGGTATTTATTCTTGATGGTTACCTTGTTTAATTCCCGGTAGTCTATACATAATCTCAAAGACCTGTCTTTCTTTTTGACAAATATGATTGGAGCACCCCAAGGTGAAGTGCTTGGGCGAATGAATTTCTTGTCTAACAGTTCTTGTAATTAGGTTTTCAATTCTTTCAGTTCTGAGGTTGACATTTTGTAAGGGGTCTTAGAAATAAGTTATGTTCCCGGCGCTACTTCTATAGTGAACTCAATCTCTGTATTAACTAAGTCTCTAGGCAAGTCATCCGGAAACACATCGGAAAATTCACAAGCAACAGGGATAGTTCCCACATTGGTCTTATCAGAGGTCTTAGTCAAAACACAACACATGTAACCCCTACATCCCTTCCTAAGCAATTTAACAGCTTTCATAGCAGAAATTAGGTATGGGGGAGGAATTATCCCATTTCCAGTAAAAATAAATTCAGGCATACCCGGAGGTCTAAACACAACAGATTTACTTGCACAGTCAATAGTAGCCTAATATTTAGTCAACCAGTCCATACTCAGAATACAATCAAAAGCATCAATGTTAAAGGGCAACAAATCAAAATACAATGTCATATCACCAACCATAATGTCGCATGCTGGATAAACGTAAGTACATAACATAGAACCCCCAGACGGTGTAGAAACAGATAACACATATGTCATAAGTTCTAGTGGTCTAGTTAATTTCCGAGAGAAAGCCTGCGATACGAAGGAATGTGTAGAACCGGAATCGATCAATACACATGCATTTTGAGAACATATAGGAAGAATACTTGACACCACAGTTTCGGTGTTTTGTACGTCACCAGGCACTAAAGCAAACACTCGACCTTACTTCAGAGATTCTTTCCCAGTATTAGCCTTAACATTTGCTTTTGATCTAGAAGCAGATCCTGCCGAACTTGCTACAGGACGGTTGACACTTTCGGACCCGATTGGACAATCCTTTATCATGTGACCCGTTTTGCCACACCAGAAACATGCACCAGATACTCGATGGCAAACCCCTTTGTGTCTCCTCCGATACTGAGCATAATTAGGCGTTGATCCACCACTTTGACTTGAGCTGTTAGACGATCCCGTATTTTGTTTCTTATTCCCAGTAAATGAACGGCCCATTTTGAAACTGTTTCCGGACCTTTTCCCCACCCAATCAGTTCGTGGAACAAAAGTTTGTTTCTTTGTTGCCAAAATGACTTCTGCCATTAGTGCCCTATCCAATACATTCACATGCGTGGGTAGGTTAATAACTCCCACCCGATCCAATATATCTAAATCTAGTCCGCCCTTAAATTTGCGGGCTTTCTTATAGTCCGTGTCGACCATGTGAGGAGCAAATCTGGCTAGCTCAGTAAATTTAGCCTCGTACTCCGCTACGGACATCCTGCCTTGTTTGAGTTCTTGAAATTCTAAAACCTTTCGGTCCCGAAAGCACTGGGGAAAGTACTTATCATAGAAAATTGTATTAAATTGAGCCAATGTTATATTTTCGTCATTGTTTTGAACCAATAACCACCACCTTCGAGCTTCATCCTGCAGCGTGTAGGTGGCCAGAAGGACTTTCTGAGTTTCAGAACAGGGAAATACCTCAAACAATTTCTCCATTTCCAACAACCATGTTTCAGCCTTTAACGGTTCAATTTCGCCAAGGAAGGTTGGCGGTTTCATCTTCATAAACTTTTGAGTCAGATTGATTATGTCACTATTGCCCGGTTCCACTGGTGCCGGCGGAGGTGGAGGAGGTAGAGGGTGTTGTCTCTGTTGTTGCATTACTACCTCAGTTAGGACTGTAAGCATTTGTTCCATTCTACTCATCCGGGACTCCGACGACCCTGCTGTATCATCACTTCTCACATTGTCCGTTTGCTATAAGTAAACAGGTCATTATAAACATAAGCAAATAGTCCTTGTCACTTTATTCAATTTCTTTGATCTCATAATACATGATCATAATTGGATTTACGCTTTCACTTTTAAACAAACACACTTAGGCATGTAGATGGAATGCCCCTACTTTTTACTAGGACATCTTAAGCTCATATGGACTTGTGTATGCAGTAAAACACGTGCTCTGATACCACTCTATCACGACCCAAACCCGTCCCTATAGGTTTAGCATCGTAATCGGCCAGTAATCCTTGGATTACCGAAGGCCTCTGAACAGATTAACATATAGCTAGGGGCCTCTGTTACGACCCAAACCTGCCCTTATAGGTTTAGTATCGTAACCGGCCAGTAATCTTTAGATTACCGAAGGCTTCTGAACAGATTAACATATAGTTAGGGGCTGCGGAAGCAAATAGACAAACTTACATAGTCCATAGAGCTGTGCAAACATATGAGGGACAGGAAATTAAAAACTTTTCATATACATATATGCATATATGCAGATATGGCGTCGAAAAGTACAGTAATCTTACATCACCCAAGCCGCATACACAAGATTTCAAGCGTGCTCAGACCAGACATAAACATTTTGAAAGTACAAAAGTCCCAAGAACACAAAACTCAACAGATCACAAAAGGGAACCTCTACGGGAGGCATGATAGCTGGCTGACACCAAAACTCGCCAAATAGCATCTCAGGCCTGGTCACGCGCTTGCTCACCTACATACATATAAATAAATAGTGAGCGGAAGCCCAGTGAACAATAACAGAGTAAAGAGTTTAATGAATGTTGTCCATAATAGTTACAGAAAATAGTATTCAATAGTTGTCAGAAATGGCTTCATAAACCTGTTCAGAAATCATAGTTCATTACAGATACAGATTCAGAATCATATTCATAATCAAAATTTGTAGTTAGTCGTACGTGGTACATTCATTAGCCCTAGCAGAGACAGTTGGCCCATAAAGGCATACAGTTGACCATAAAAGGACGGCCATAAAGGCATACAGTTGACTTATGTGCACGGAGACGGTACAGTTGGCTCATGAGACGTATAGTTGGCCCATAAATGAGACGTAAGGATTCATAACAGTTGGCTCATGAGACATACAGTTGACCCATAATTGGGACGTAACAGAACAAATAACATATATCATTTGAAGCTAAGAATGCCACGAATACATTTCAGAAACATTGGACAACCAATCATTCATATAGAAAATGTTATTTCAGAAAACAGATCATCTTATATCATTCAGAAAATACTTATAATTGAACATAGCTTTACAAATTTATTACTCATAGTTGGCTTCGGGTGCAGACAAACAGAGCAGATTAATCAAATGGTTTGAGGCACGCAACCTACACGAACATACATACAAATACACACTTGAAATACGCGTTCGAATTATTCATAACTTGTTTTTTTGTTCTTGTTGTGTTTTTAGTCTTCGACCTCATTGTGGAGTCTTAATCATGGCCTAGGAATGCCTAGGATGGAATGAGGATGCAAAAAAGCACTTGAAAATATTTTCCAAAATTTGCTGAAAACAGGGTCCACGCTCGAGCGTTGCTTTTCTCGCTCGAGCGGACATGTAGAATGTGAAGGTTCGCTCGAGCATGGCTTTTCTCACTCGAGTGGACTGCAAACATAGACAAAAGTACTAATTGCATGATTATACGCTCGACGGACGCTCGATCCCCGTTCGAGCGTGAAACTCAGATCCTCGCTCGAGCGTGACTTCCCTCGCTCGAGTGGACTGCAAAACATATGAACTACTAGGTATATATATTTCACGCTCGAGCGCGACTTACGTCGCTCGAGCAGAAGTACACGTACTCAGAGTGTTTGCTCGAGCGTGAAGTCTCCCGCTCAAGCGTGGATCAAATTTCTGAAATTTTCAACTTTGATCTTCAAGTCCAAACTCGACCTCTAAGGCATCAAATCTCATTTTTCTGGGTCAAAACTTGAGAAAATACATGAAGACCCTTAAAACAACATAAATTAAAAATCCATTCAAGAAATCATGGCTCAATGGCTTGCTAATTGTATAAAAATTCAACTTGAAACTCAAGAATGATCCATGAACTAGACATGCATGAACTACCACCCACCACCCGCCACCGTCACCTACCCCCCACCCCCCAACACCACCACCCCCCACCACTCACTACCCCCCTGCCACCACCACCCACCACCCGCCACCACTAGCCACCTGCCCCTGCCACCACCACCACCATCACCCACTACCCACCCGCCACCTACCTGCCACCACCACCCATTACCCACTACCACCACCACCCACTTGCTACCACTTACCACCCGCTACCCACCTGCGACCACCACCTACCACCCACCACCACCACCCACTCGCTACCACCTACCACCCGCCACCGTTCCTACCTACCCACCACCACCACCACCACCCGTCACCTACCCGGCATCCGCCACCCACTTGCTACCACCACCCGCCGCTACCACTACCCACTCGCTACCACCCATCACTCGCCACCGTCACCCACCCACCCACCATCACCACTCGTCACCACCCGCCATCCGCCACCCACCCACCTGCTACCACCACCCACCACTCGCCACCACCACCCACTTGCCACCCACCACCCACCACCACTACTAGGGATGGCAATTTGAAACCGGCCCGACGGTGACCCGACCCCCGACCCCGAGTTCAGCGGTTATTCACCGAAAAATATCCCCTACGGGCCGGGGACGGTATTTAAAAATTCATCCCCGATGATATCTGGGCCGGGGACGGGGATATGTGTTTCAGAACCGGCCCCGGCCCCGGCTCGCATGGTCCTCGAGCTAAAATGACCCTTTTGTCCCTGGATATATATATATGCATATGCTTGTCTTGGTTAGGGTTTCATCACAGAGACACATACTCAAAGCCTCTCACACAGTACTCACTCACGCTGCTCCTCTCTCTCTCGCCATCCCCCCCCCCCCTGCCCCCCCCACCCACTCGCTAATTAAAAAAAACGTCTTCCGTCCCCCCCCCCCCCCCACCACCACCACCTGCCACCACCACTCACCACTCACCACCCACCTGCTACCACCCGCCACCACCACCACCACCGTCACCCACCCACTCATCCACCACCACCACCACCACTCACTTGCTACTATTTTCCACCACCGTCTTCTGCCACCACCACCCGCCATCATTTTCCACCACTGTCTTCTACCACCACCACTCGTCTCCATTTACCACCCGCCACCACTTGCCATTTCTCACTTTTTTTTTATATTTTTAAATTTTTAAAAATATTTTGTCTAAACCAAACGCGTTTGTAGTTTATATTTTTTTAAAAATAAATAAAAATCAATTTATAAAATTTTTATAAATATAAACTGAAAACGTAAATGTTACCAAACATGTTCTTAAAAACTTTGGTTCAATTTATTTGCGTTGTTTATATGAAAAAAAAAAAAACATGATTGGATAAAGAGGATGCTTCAGTTCCAGCAAATTAGGCTTGGTGTTGACTTTTTCCCCTTTTATTTTTTTATTTTGCGAAAAAAAAAATTGTCATATGATTTTTTATTTTATTTAATAAAGATACGTATAAATACATAATTTTATAATATTTGTTTGGACAAAGAGGCTGGTGGAGAGAATCTGAAGGTACCCACTTCTTACACAACAACGAAAAAATCCAAAAACAGATATAAATGAGAAGATAGACCCATCTCATGTTTTTAATATAAATCTAATAATGTCTGTCTCTTCTTATGTAAGTCACACCTTCTTTTAGATTTCATCTCTCTCTCTCCCTCTCTCTCTCTCCATTTTCCTTGTAAAGATTGGTGCCAGCAGGCAGCAGATCCAATCTCCAATTTTTATGCAATGTTTTTGGCTTCAAGAAGATCTAACCCTTTTTCATGCCTTTTCAACACCACCCATTTTGTTGTTTGAGCTCTCTGTGACTCTCTGCTCTGTTCAATGGATCGTGGGCTTCTTTTAATTGCTGTTCTTTGTGCTTATCAGTTGTTCAATGAGTAAATTCTTGGTGGGTTTTTGAAGAGGAGTTTCCTAGAGGGTTTGTGTTTTTTAGGTAACTTATGCCCTCAAATTTAGTTTCGTTATTTCTTTCTTCTTTCTTCTTCTTCTTTCTCTCTTTGATGATTTGGTTGGTATTTGTTTTCAATGTTGTGTGTGTGTTTGATGATTTTAATGATTGGATCTGCACATTAGCATTAGACTTTCACTTTATTTTGTTTTTCCTTTTCTGATCATTAATAATTCTCTTTCAGATTCTGCTTTTTTTCTGATCATGTGTTTGATGCTTTCAGATTACTCTATCTCTCAAATTCCTTTTGTGATATTAAATTCTTACATCAGATCTAGCTTGGGGGCTTATTACTCAAATGTGCTGTAAGGTAAGATTCAAAATGATTGGACGTGTTTTAAAGTTCCTTTTATTCTTATGATGATAAAGAATATATTACTTTGTGGTTTAGATTACTGTGAAATCCTATCGTTTGTGGCATCTGACTCTGTTGTCACTACTTCTTTGCTATCTCGTACTCTGAAAATCAAGAATTTTCTGGTGGCTATTGTGTGAATTACCCAAATTAAACCTGAAATTTCCCAATTTTTGGAGTCATTCTTGCAGTTTTTTGGTCAGGAATGAGGATATGAATTTGTTCTTTTCTCTGAATGTGCATTGTTTGGCTTACTGAAATTGGTTTTGAATATCTCCCAAATATTTGTTGTCTTTAAGTTTCAAATTCTGATATGTTTTTGGGTGTAATTAATTGGGTTTGCTTTGGTGAATTGACATGTAGAAGATGGATATATGAATTCTCATTTGATTTCATTCGTGCAATGTGCTTGTGCTTGTAGTCATGAACTCTACCCTGTGGCAATGTACTTGGATCTTAAGACACCTTATGCTATGTTTGGTTCCCTGGAATGAAAGTGGAATGGAATGGAATGTCATTCCTTAGCCTCCTTATGGAATAACCATTCACTTACAATGGTGAATGATGATTCCATTTGCAATGTATTTTTCATCATTTTTTATTTACATTCTAACGGAATCATCATTCCATTCTAGTTTTATTTCAATAAACCAAACACTACCTTAGAGTCTTAGCTCCTTTTTAAGATTATTTATTTTTCAATTCCATGTTTGATGCAATTGAAAAGCCCTTGAAAGAGATGTCTACCATTTTCTTTGTCTGTGTGCATGTGTGTGCTGTGCTAAAGGCACAACAGTCAGTTGTGCCTCAATTTGAGGTGCATCATGGGCTTATTTTTATGATCTGAATTGTTCATTTTGTAGGGTTTGTTGAGTACTTCATGCCTACCAAAAATCATATTTAATCGGATATCATTAACTATATGATCGAATTGTATATTTTTTATGCTATTTCTTAAAAGAAAAACTTATTGTTTATATTTTTGGTTATCGATCATATAGTTATTAATATCCGATTAATATGATTTTGGTAGGCATGAAGTACTCAATAAACCCTATAAAATGAATGGTTCAAATCATAAAAATAAGCCCATAATGCACTTCAAATTGAGGCACAGCAGTGACCCCAATTCCTTCTTTGTCTGTGTGCATGTGTGAGTTAATTGTTTGTCTCATTGACTGTTTTATGTTGGGATAGAGTTGAACTTTTATAGTGTTGTTATATGTCGTTGATCACTTAAAGTTTGACTATAGCTGATTCCTCTAAAATGACGCTTTCATGATTTTTGTGGTATCTTCTCTCTCTCTCTCTCTCTCTCTCTCTCAATTTCATAAATGTGATGATCAGCAAGCCATGCCGATAGTTTACAGTATTTTTGTATCTACACTTCATATATTATCTTTGTTTGAGCACAAATTTAACTTTCATAGTTTCAATTACCATAATTTTTTTCATGCTGTCAATACTTCATCATTGTCTTGTCCAAAGAAAGCATGCCACCTTGCCTTCAGAGATTTGATAGTTAATTTAGGCTCAGATTGATTTGTTGAGAATTTTCCTCAGCCAGTTGGCCTCAAGTTCATTAGCAATATTTGATTCTTTATTCCTAAAAAGTTCCTTATTTTAAAAAAAAATTGAAGTCACCACTTAAAAGAAAGGCATGTTCAATCCATTCAGATGCTAGTGTGTGCAGAGATCATCTAATGTATTATTGGTTTTGGCGTGCATTATTCTCTCTTAGGTACTGTTGCAAGTATGCAGTGTACAAGCTTCCCTTCACGATTGTACTCCAGTAGAGATCTTAATATGGGTGCTAATGGCAGTGCATGGCCCGTATATAATCATGAGAAAACCTTAATAAGTGGGCATTCATACAATGTTTTTTTGCCAATGCTGACTAAAGACCAACTTTTAGTCCATGACAAGGAAATATTGAGGCAGACAATGCTCAAGCATGAGTCCATATTCAGAGATCAGGTATGCTCTCTCAATATTCAGTGTCTCAACTTTTAGCCGCATTTGAACATTTTTCATTGATGAAATCTTCCTTTCTGTTCTACATAAAACTTGTTCGTAGAAATTTATTTTTTAATTTTAATTTATTTGTTTCAATGGTAGGATTCATTGAATCCTTGAAGCAAACCCAAAGATGAAAGAGTAAAGCTTTTTGAAATGCTATGAGAAATAAAATGGTGTATTGAGATGTTGAAAGGCACTGCTTTTTTTGTTGGGGATAAATGAGACTTATTTTTTATGTATTTTGGTGGATCTGATAAAGTATTTTTTGTTTGGGTAAATGGGGTTTTGAGTACAGTAGATCTTTATGTTGTTGAGGAGACATGACAAACTAATTTCATTTTCTTTAGTACTTACACATTCTTAAACATGGATCATATGAAATATGTCTTGATCATCCAGGTCCGAGAACTCCACCACCTGTATAGAAGACAAAGGGAATTAATGGATGAAATTAAAAGGAGAGAACTATCTAAGCAAAACATACAATTGCAGACATCTCAGTCCATTTCTTTTTCACCTAAAGTCTCATCCAAGTCTGTTCAGAAATCGTGGCAAGTCTCCAGCTCACCCTGGGTAAACCCTGCCGCTACTAGATTATCTATTTCAAGTGCTGAAAATATCCAATCAATTTCGATCTTTTCTTTATGGGAGAGCACACAAGCAAGTCCCAATACTGCCCAAACTGAAGCCAATTTAAAAGACTGCAAGTTGTCGCATTCCAAATCTGAGAAGCCTAAAAGGAAAATGCTAGACCTTGAACTTCCAGCTGATGAGTACATTGATAGTGAAGAAGACGAGGATCGGTTAGGAGAGGAAAAGGTTTCTAAATTGCCTGAGTTGCCTTGTTATCCACCAAAGAGAATGCCAGAGGTTTCTAGGAGAACTACTGATTTGGCTGACTTGAATGAACCCATCTGGCTTGACGATGCAATGGCTTCGAATACTGAAAACAATTTTCTAGGCTCAGAAGCCTACCACAAGGGAATACCATTCCAGGATCATGAACTGTCGGGAAAGTCAAACTCAGGTTTCCAACAATTTTCCAAGGAAATTTCTGGTGAGTAAAATTTTCTTATAGTTTTATAATTGAAATTTGCTTGTCTACATGAAAATTTTCTTCTGGTTTCTTTTCTTAGAGTTCTTCATAATTGAATCATATTTGCTATTATTGTTTGATGTTTTGATATGGTCGTTATATTTTCTTTCCAGGACAAAGTATGAGCAACTTGAATCCTCAAGCTCAAGTTTTTTCTTCAGCAAAGTTACCCGTTCCATTTAAACAGTTAAAAGTTGAACTTCCAGCTGAATTCCCCGAGTTCAATCTATTAGATGAGTGTGAAAGGAAATTGCAAAATCAAAAAACAGATTCTGTTAGAGAAACCTCAAAGCGAAATCATGACCTCTGCAATGATGATTATCAACAACTGGCCAGTTCTAGCCTACCCATCTCATACCAACCCATTCCTCAGTCTGGTTTGGCAAAATCTGAGCCATGCTCAGTTTCATCTCAGAGAAAACTCACACGTAACATAAGGCAGAATCCTATAGCAGTTCAAGCCCTCCCGTGCTTTAACATTGCTGTGCCATCGAATAGGAATACTAAATCATTGAGACTCAATCATTCAAGTGGTAGGGATGTGAAATGTGCAAAGACTATGAACTTGAATATTCCTCCTAGCTGTTTGCTAGACTCGGAAGTCACTCAACAAAGCATTGCAACTGGAGATGGAGTAAAGAAGCCTGAAGATTCACGAGCAGTATTGCCCGGGCCTAGTGAAAAGCCAGATTACAATAACAAACACAAGGAGGAGAGAGGAGATTTACCTCTGGCAGATTTAGTCTTTTCGCAAGCTTTTTCAACATCTGTTTGTGATGCTGATGAGCCAATGAAGTTTACGACTAGTGACTCCCCAGGTGATGAAAAGGACTGTAAAAGTAATCAGAAAGTTGAAATACATGACATCAACTCGGGAAAACAATGTACTACAGATAATGTATCTGAAGATATTATAGTTGATAGCAAACTTTTAGGGATTGGAAATCAAATTGACTTGAACTTATTCGTAAATGAAGATGAGTCTTCACCAGAACTCTCCATTCCGAGTGTCATCACCACGGCAACGGTGGAAATAGATTTGGAAGCACCTGGTAGTCCAGAAAACAAGGAGTGCTCGCCACCCAGAGGAGAATCAGAGGAAAACCAACTTGAGACACCTATCAAGTTGTCAAAACAAGATAGGGACCAAAAAGATGAACTTATCAGGATGGCAGCCAAGGCTATAGTGTTGATTTCGACGCATGGGCCACAAAAACTGTTTCCAGAAAACACTTCTTGTAGCGATTCCTTGCATTGGTTTGCCGGGATAGTTTCTTCTTTGGCTGATGACCTTGAGAACGTGGGTAGAGTGGTTTTAAGTGGCGAGGATGGTGGTGAACATCACGAGTTTTTGTCTGATGGGAGTGATTACTTTGAAACCATGACAATTGAGCTTAATGAGACGAATTGGTGTAAGCGAAATGATCAGAAGGAGAAATGTGAAGGAGAAATGGGAAGGAGAAATGCAAGTTCAAGAGCAAGGAGGCAGGCCGGTAATTCTTTTTGCCATGGGATGGAAAAAACAGTAAGCTTGAAAAGTTGGGGAAAGAAAAATAGGCGGCGAAGGGGACCAAGAATTCCAGCTAGTAATGCTCGGGTATTGTTAAGCTAAGCAAATTAGCGAGCGATTTAGGGGAGATAGATTTTTGGTTTGGTGGACTCTGTGAAATCATTTCATGTGTGCATAAAAGGGTACAGTAAACCTATAGAAAATTTTCATAAATATTATTTTAAACATGTTTTTAGAGTTATGAGTTTGTAAAAAAGAGACAAAATGGTGATACAAAAAATGAGTTCATGGAAGAGGACAGGAAAGAGTTTTGTTGTGTTTTGTAATTCAAAAAAAGTAAATGATATATTCACATGGAATTAGTTTGGACTTGACCTTCAGGCCATGTTTGATTCACAACACTAATAGTGAAGTATTAATAATCCTATTAAATTAGTGTGGTATTAACTATCCCATCCCTACCAAACCAAACCAAACCAAACGAAGCCTTAAGTCCCATCAAATGGGGTCGGCTATATAAATCCTTCTTTTCCACGCGGCCCTATCTAAGGCCATTTCATTGGTCAAATTAAGTAGATTCATATC
This sequence comes from Camellia sinensis, assembly GCF_004153795.1. Lineage (NCBI taxonomy): Eukaryota > Viridiplantae > Streptophyta > Magnoliopsida > Ericales > Theaceae > Camellia > Camellia sinensis. The sequence continues at coordinate 724,122 of NW_021026037.1, forward strand.
TCTATTTATAACGCTAGTCAACGTTAATCTAGGCTTACCTCGTCCCCTAACACTTCCATCTGCCGTTACAGCATCGCATCTCTTCACTACTGCCTTTGTTGGTCTCCGTTGAATATGACCAAACCATCTCAAACGATTCTCTCTCAACTTATCTTCTATCGGTGCTACTCCTACCCATTCCCGAATACACTCATTCCTAATCCTGTCCTGTCTAGTCTTACCACACATCCACCTTAGCATCCTCATCTCAGCCACACTCATCTTATCTACATGTTGTTTCTTAGTTGATTGGGGAAAAAAAAAAAGAGGAGTGTGACGTGCGTTTTGATTTATTCAAAGACTCTATTCACAATAAGAAGGTTGGCTCTCAAATTCCTAAATCCTCACTGATATTTGAATTCGACTTTATTGGTGAGCTGAAGTTGTTGAAAATGGCCACCCATCCTCTACACCGTTTTCGCATCATTTTGTCTCTGACATTTTGTTGCTGACGACCAAAACACTTTTTCACTGCTGATGACCAAAACACTTTTTCGCTAAGAACATTCACATCGACCTCGCTGATCACTCCATGTAGTTAAAAATGGGTGCCAAACGTAAATCGATTCGAATTATTGTTTTGTATTATGTTGAAATTCTAGTTGTCAAATTTGCAATGGCTTATAAATACCGAATGTGAAATATTGTATTGTGGATGGACATATGGCTTTAATTTTGAAAATCTCAAATTTTAGTTGTGAAAACATCAAATACCATAGGTGGAATTTTGGTGGAGTGATTATGTAGCTATGTGAAATACACAACATGTGTGTCTTGGTAAAATATTTTAGATTGTTGATCTTCACATTGTATTAAGTATTATATTTGGCTTTTGATTATATTTTGTTTTGTACATATTCCCATTGTGTGTTAATCATCGTTTTTTTGAATATTCACATGTACATTATGATTTCATCACATGTTCACATAATGGAATCTGTGGACATTTTTCTCGTTATGGTAATGTGAATATCGTCATTGTTTTATTTATGATTTTTTTGAATGTTCATATTATGAAATTTGTTGACATTTTCTTCCTCATGATATTTTGAACATTCATATTATGAGTTGCTATTGTGAACATTCATATTATGAATGTGGATGGTATTTTGAACATGGAGTATGTTAGCATTCACTACAAGAAAATCAGGCAAATAACACGGAGGTTTTTTGCGACGGGGTGACTGCCGTCGCAAAAAATGGTTTTTTGCAACGGGGTGTGTTTGCTGTCGCCAAAGAAGTTTTTTGCGACAGGGTGTGTTTGCCGTCGATAAAAAATTGGACTTTTGCGACGGGGATGATTCCGTTGCTAAAGATTGTAAAAAGAAAATTCCAAAAACATTGGCGACGCACGGTATACCGTCGCAAAAGTGTTCTTTAGCGACGGTAAGAAGTTACCGTCGCAAATGGTGGACCATTTGTGACGGCAGAAGCCCATCGCCAAAAACGAAGGATAAAATTTTAAGGTTTTCCTCAGTTCTATCCTTCTGTCATGTCACTTTTTAAAGCACTCTTTTTTTGCCTTAACTACCGTTTGGACCTCTTCCCTCCACCACCAAGTTTCCCTAGAGCTGGGTCCCGTTCCTTTCGACTCTCCAAGATACAATTGGCCATCGAATTCCACATAGTGTTAGCATCACCTTCTAAGTCCCAAGTACCTTCTTTATCCATTCGATTCTTAAATATTTCTAGTTTATCCCCTTTTAAGTCCCACCATCTCGTCCTACGACGCCCACCATCCTTCCTAGCTTGGTATTGCCCTCTAAAACATAAATCTAGTACCAAAATCCTATGTTGAGAGGTCAGGCTCTCTCCAGGAATTACCTTACAATCATTGCATTTTAAGTGGTCCACTTTTCTCATTAAGAAATAATCTATTTGGCTCTTAACTAATCCACTCTTAAAGGTTATCAAATGCTCCTCCCTCTTCTTATACATAGTATTGGCCACCACCAGGTCAGAAGCCAACGCAAAATCTAAGATTCTCTCTCCAGCCTCATTTCTGTCACCAAAACCGTATCCACCATGCACCCTTTCATAACCTACTTTATCTATGCCCACATGGCCATTAAAATCTCCACCTATAACCAGGTTCTCTCCTACGGGTATCTCCTGTAAGATCTCATCCATTTGCTCCCAAAAATCCCTCTTAGTCTGATCATCTAACCCTACTTGAGGGGCGTAAGCGCTAATACTGTTCACTATATTCCCTCCAATAACTAATTTAACTAGCATAATCCTATCTCCTTTCCTAATGACCGCCACCACACTTTCCACAAGACCCTTGGCAATTATGATTCCTACCCCATTCCTGCGTCTATCCTTACCACTATAATAAAGTTTAAAACCAGTATCCTCAATTTCCCTAGCTTTCTCTCCCGTCCACTTAGTTTCTTGTATGCAAGCTATACTAACTCTCCTCCTAATCATAACATCTACCAATTCCATCGTGCTACCAGTTAAGGTTCCTATGTTCCAAGTGGCTATCCTAAACCTATAGTCTTGGACTAGCTTCTTTACCCGCGCTCGTCCAGAAAAACGCGGAAACCTTTGCCCATTTTTCACCGCACCCAGGCGTCGATGCGGCGCCCCTTGCTCACTTTTCGAAACACCCGGAGGCAGGCGCAACGCGTCACTTGAGGGGAACGACCTAGCATTTAAACGATTCAAAGTAGGATTCATTTTCATAAGGGATCCGAGCGGCTTTTTTACGTGTTGGCTGTCGGCTACCTAACACACAACCCTCCTCCTTAACCCGGGCTTGGGACCGGCGGAGTTGTTAACAACCCCGGCGGAGTTTATCCCACCCCTACCCCATTATTAAAAATCCTACAAATTTGTTGGATTAATTATCTATTGGATTAATAATCCTAAACCAAATGATCAAAACAAATATAGAATGATTGGACTCACGGATTAATAATTCTAATCTCATATTTTAATCTTTCCAATCAAACGTGCCCTCATTATATAGCATGTCTTCTATTTCATTGTCTTGTTTTTGTGGGAAATAGAAGATATATCTTAAAAAGTGAATTGGATTGGAAACAAAAGTCTATCCTCCTAAAGATCTATATGGCTATTTTTTGGCCTGATAAGTTTTCTGAATGAGTGCTATGGAATGCGTGCAATACATCAACGTATGTTGCTTTTACAAATCTAGAATTCCTTTTATTATCAATTTCAGATTATATTACTAATCAGATGGCTCATTTGATAGGAAAGAGTAGAATTTATTTTGTGTTGGGTCCATTTAAAGTTTTGATATTTGTATTATTCACGTAGCGAAATTGATAATACTATGTACCCTCGTTCTATTTTATTTTTTTTTAAATTTTTGGTTAGTATTTATAAATATTATTAGTTTACATATGGATCTCTCATTAAAGTTTATGATATTCTTTTGTTTCCACATTTCTATTTTTATTTTGCGTTAAAATTGGTTATTAATATTATTATGAGAAATTTATTGAAAAATTATTTTTCGAGTGTTTATATCCCGATAAGTCAATAAGATATTCTTATATTTTAATAAGTCCTATTATTTGGACATTTGATATACTAAATTCTAATTTTCATATTTAAGATATTTTATGGGCATTTCTACCCTTACAAATATTTTTTAAATAGTTAGCAATTTGGTGATGTAAACCTTCATATTTTACAATGTGAATATTCACATTGATAGTGTGAATATTCACATTGACGATATGAACGTTCACATTGATGGCGTAAACATTCACATCACGGAACATTTACATTATAAATGTGAATATTATTAGATGTATTTTGAGAGGGTAATTTGTAAACAAATTGTACGGGAAAGAAATAAATCTTCTCGTATACATTCCTACTAGGAGTCTCATCACTGCAAGCCAAGTGAGATGGCTGAACTTTTTACCTCGGTTATACATTCCTGCCCGAACTGATTTATCTCGGTCCCCTGCCCTTCGGACCGTGTGATCGAAAGCCGATCTAACGGATGCCACCCTGCCGAGCTATACACAGCTCGGCCCTCGCCATTGATGCTACCTCCTTTTAATAAGCTGCTACAACCACACCAAGCTAAGTTACCTCGGTCACACGCTTAAGTAATGATGTAGATGGCGCCCGGCTGAGTTATACAAAGACCGACCGAGCTATACCAAGCCCGACATCCTTTCTCATCAATACCTCGGCTAACCATCAGGCCCACTTATTTCGGCTGACATCTTTACCTCGGCTAACATTGCGGTCAGCCAAGTTACTTCGGCTCTGTGATACTTTAAGCACTACTATCAGTCTTGACTTCAAGATGACGCCCTGTAGAGCTATTGTTTAGCTCGGTCTTCTTTCTACCGATACCTCGGTCCATAGTTCGGCCCAAACCTAAAACATGAGATGTCTTCTTGGCCTAAAACCGAGCTACACCAGCCCTTATCTCGGCCCATTACGCGGTCCAACTCCCAAAGAAGACTCTTCTTAGTTCGGCCCAATTTGTTTATAAATTACTCTCTCATTCACATTGACGATATGAACGTTCACATTGATGGCATAAACATTCACATCACGAAACATTTACATTGTAAATGTGAATATTATTAGATGTATTTTGGTAACTATGTATCCATAGGACTTATTAGAACATAAGAAAATAATGTGAACTAAATGAAATATAAGTAGGTGAAAAGGAATGTATGAAAAAGTATCCCTATTATTATCCATAAGAGTATTTCTTTAAGCTTAAATTACCCAATTGAGAGAAACAACCAAAAAAAAATCAGTAAAACAACTGTTGATGGAGATTTGATTTGTGAGCTACAGCTAGAGAGACCCACTGAGGAATGGAAATCAGTAAAAATCATAAGTGAGTTTATTTCATATCGATCCCTGCATAATTTTAGTAGCATTTGGTTTGAAGCACTTGTGCCCAAACTTTCACATTGATAATTCAAACTTGAAATCACTTCTTCCTTGTTATGAAAATCAATTTCTTACTTTCTATCTCATTATTCATCTCCATCAAACTATGAAAATTCTAAATCTACAGTCAATTGATTTGTTAGGCATGATGCGTGTGACCTGCGGTTTGTGTGTTATGCAAAAACCAAATGAGTGTGAAGAATTTGAGCAATCTTTTTTGTGTGTTATTCATCTATTAAGATAGCAACTCTTGCAAGAAAAATTATATACCTAACTTGCAAATAATAAACACATGATGGACACTAACTTTTGATCATGCATGATGAGCAGCTCACTATAGTACATAAAGAGATTTGGGAGGTAGATAACCATGTATACACTATGATTATGTTCCATTTCCAAACAAATTGAAGTATTTTGGCACTGATAGAAGGTGATATTAGAGGAGGTTAAAAAAAGAATGTGATATTAGAGGTTGTTAAAAATGTGATATGGTATAAGTAGAAAGAAATAGAAATTGAAAAAAGGCAAATTTTACCTTTTAAGCAATTTACCCTTTCTTTTTTGTTAAAGAAATAGTTAATATTTAGGAAATTAACACAAAATTTTCAAAATTTTAAAATTAGAAAAGTGATTTCTTTTTATTAAATAGACTGAAATGTTTGAGAACATAACCCATTAGGAAATTCAAGTTTCATAATTGTAAACTGTAAGGTATCACTATTATCATTATGTCATAATTATAAACAGTAAAGCATCACTATCATCATTATGTCAATATACATTCTACACAATTTATATCAAAATCAAATTTTGCACTTTCATTTTTTGAAATCATTATATAATGGAGAAGAAATAAAAGAGAAAGAAACATCACAGAAAATTCAAACTCCTCTCTATAAAAATGGAACCTGTAATCTCATAACACAAAATGGTACTATACAATCACTGAGCGAAATGCATTGGTTACTCTAAAACCATCACTTATTTGGTTTGTGTTTTTCTGGTTTTTTTATTTATTTATTTATTTATTTATATTATATTATATATATATATATATAAATTACATCAAAATAAATATCCTTTCACAATTGTAGTTGTGATTAGTAGAATTAATGAGCATGACAAATGTGCAGTTATTATTTTTATTACAATTCTTTATAAAAAGATTATATATTAATGTGCATTAAGAACGATATTCATATGTGTAATTTTAAACACTAAAAACAAAATTTTAAAATGCACTGGTAATAAAGTAAAATATGAATCACAATTCTTTTTTATTTTTTATTTTAAAACTAATTTTATTGGATTCAATTTGTAAAATTTCAAACATTTTAGATAAAATTAACATTTACTCTAAGAAAAATTAAAGTTGAGTGGTGTCAAGTGACACCACTCAGTATACTATACCTCCGCCCCTGATTGTAAATGGCTATAAGAAAACAACCAACAAAAAAAAAACTACCTATAATGTGAATTTTAAACAGTTTAGAGATAATAAATTAATATGTTATGGGAGAATAAAAAACTTGAAACTCACTTGAGATGTAAGAATAAAAAAAAAATTAAAATTGACTGTGGGGTTTATTATGGGTACTATTTGAATGATTTATTTTGTTTGTTTTTTAATACAATAAGACTCCATTTATTTTAACGTAAAATATTTTACACAAAAATATTTTTTTTTGTAAATTGATTTTATACAAAAAAATATATATATATATTTTTGTTTTTGTTTTTTGGCGTTTTATTGACACTTGAAACAAAAATATTTTATTGCCTAAAAGAGAAATTTTGATACATTAAAGTGTCATTTATGATTTTTTTATTGAGCTAAGATACTTATTTAAAAAGACTAAATATATTGAAAAGATAGTGAGTGAGAGTCAATTTTGTAAAAATTAATTTACGAAAATTTTAAAAGTAAGACATTTTTGAGAAAATGATGCAAAATATTTTCCTCAAAAAATATTTTACTTATTTTTTTATTCAACCAAACAACAAAAAATAAATAAAATATTTTTACCAAAAATAATTTATGTCAAAACAAATGAAACCTAAATGAAAATATTATGAGAGAATGAAAAACTTAAAAGTGACATGATATGTAATAATTAAAAAAAAAAATATCTAGTTTTGCATGTGGCGTCAGTTATGGTACTATCTCAATGATTTATTTTGATTAGTTTTTAAGTTTTAGGGTGCAAACCATTTATTAAAAAAAATTAATTTGATAATTATAATTATATAATTTTATGATATTTACCTTTATAATAGTGGGCAACAAATTTTTAAAAAATAAATTCCATTTTTTTAGAAATAAATATAACAAAATAATATAAATACAATTAAAATTTAAAAATAAACCATCAAAATAAGACTCATAGTAAATTCATGGACTGGAGCTAAGTTTCATCAAAATACGATATCAACTTCTTTAATTTAATAAATATATAACTTGTAAAAAATAATTCATGTAATTTAAAACATACGAATTTCATAAAAATATGACAAATAAATTAAATAAAATAATAAATTTCTAACCTAATTCAGCACTTAAAATTGAATGTATTAAATAAAAATGAATTAAGTTCATTTGATAAAAACAATTGGCATTACTTAAGTGATTTTTAAAATGTAAGCTAAAAGTTAAAAAAAATTTAAGTGACAAAAAACATATATAATCGTGACCGAATTTACAAATAATTATGCATATATATTGACATACATGATTATAACACTTAATTATTGCCATTATCACCACCTCTCCTAGTACTGCCATTGTCACCACCACTCCTATTGTCGTTGCCGTCACTGTCACAACCACCACGCCACCACGACAACCACTGCCACTACCCATCCACCATCATCACTACTCCTACCATCACCACCCATCTACCACCGTTACCACTCCTACCATCACTACCAGTGCCACCACCCCACTCCTGCTACCGCTGGTACTACCACCACAACCATTGTCATACATGATTATAAGACTTAATTATTGCCATTACCACCACCCCTCCTAGCACTACCATTGTCACCACCACTTCTATTGTCGCTGCCGTCGCTACTACCACCACCGCACCACCATGACAACCACTGCCACTGCCACTACCTATCCACCATCATCACCACTCTACCATCACCACCCATCTATCACCGTCACCACTCCTACCATTACTACCAATGCCACCACTCCACTCTTGCTACTGCTGGCACCACCACTACAACCATAGGTATGACAATTATAACTACCCTTTACCTCCACAATCATTGCCATAACCACCACCATTTTACACCACCAATAATCACCACCATTATTACGTCACGACTGCCACCTTTTTTTACTTTCACTACATTATTCCTCCATTATCGCCACAATTATTATATATTTACCTCCACTACCGTTGTTATTGGTTTCGCCATCATTATAATATAAAAATTAAAAATTATAATTTAAAAATAATAAATTTTAAAATCAATGTTACATATATATCAAATGATATCTTAGTTCAACACTTAATTTTTATCAAAATTTTTCAACTTAAAAATTTTAGGATCATTTTTTGATAATTCCTCTTTCTAAGTATTTTATTCCATCTAATATATATATATATATATATATATATAAGAGTATTCCATTAAATCCTGTTTAATGTAATATGAACAAGTCATCATTTTTAATTGTAAATCATAGTATTATAACGCAATGGGAAAAACATTTAGATCATACCTTTAGGTGATAGAACCTTGCGGGTAAATCACGTGCTTCCAAAATCTGAACAATGAACCCAGCAGTGGAGTGATACTATAAAATGAGTATCACCCACACAAGTCACAATGCAAAATGGCTTGATCGTTATTTAATGGGAGAGAATCAGAGAGAGAGAGAGTCAGGGAAAAAAGGTCATGGGTAAAAACTATAAAACGTATCTGATATACGTATCTGATATATCAATATATTATCAAAAATATATAATCAGATATATAACCACCAATATCTATTTATCCATCTATCCATATCTATTGATATGATAGATATAGATATCCTGAATGGTTATCCAAATAAGTTTTGAATTAAAATTCAAACTTACATGGATAAGGTTTAAAAGGTTCAGGTTCAAAAGGTTCAAAGGGTCATGCCACATGGGCGCCCAATTTCTAACATCTCCCACTCGCACATGAGTTGGCATGACACTGCCACATCTCTATCTCAATCTCCCCAAAAAATGAACAATCTCATATTAGCCAATGCACCGTGCGACTGCTGAGAACACCTGCATGTGGGAGCTCTATATTAGAAACTCAAAATGAGCCAGCATAGAGACATCAACCCAAAAAGAACAGAAATAGTGTCTCATATACCTCAGACCCATCTAATTACACCGGTCCAAAAAAAAAAAAAAAAAGCATCTCTAATCCCTAAAAAAGAACACGCTTGACCCTCTCAATTCTTGCAATATATTCATACTCAATTCGCCTCTCATACAGAGTGATATGAGTTGCTGACAGTGAATATACAACAATGGTGTAATACTAGATGATCTTCCCTTTGCCCTTATGCCATTTAGTTTAGGATTGACCGCTTTCCCAGTGATGTCCCTTAAGGCCGAATCATACATGACCGCATGCAACATACCAAAGTAGCAGAACATCAACCCCTTACCTTATGACATAGTCAAAAGTCACAAAAGGGTACATAAATGAAAGTCATATCAATAATGACACGTAAGATTCACACGGTGAGGAAACATGGATCCATTCTCTCACCTCATTACTCGGTCGCCAAGCACATATAGTATGAATACATGCTACGGTGGAGTAACTTTTCCAAAAGAGTGGCGTCATACTTGATACACCGTACAGATATTAGTCTAGTCGCTTTCTAGCGCCTAACCCGAATTCTCTATTTGCTCGCCTTCCAAGCGCCAAATGAGATCTCGCATCTGGCTAATCATAATAGGCACAACATGGAAAGTGGGTACTAACGGTCCTTAACATGACGTCATCTTGGTTGTAACCAAGGCGACATGCATAGTGGATAATTTAAGCCTCTCTTGGCTTCAAATAAAAAATAAACCACTAGTCTCATCCTTACTCGCTCCCAAGCGCCAAGGGCAATTGCTCGTGTGAGTGAGCCAATCTTGCTTACTAACATCATCATCTGCTAATCATTATGACACAAACCATAATAGTGTCAACATCTCATCATCTCACAACAAATAAGTGATCGATCTAAAAAAAACATAACCACAGCCTGCGCAATTCTAGATTCCAAGCATAAGCCTTATCAGCACCTCTTGCGATAAGCATATACAACAGAATCCTCCATGTGCGCCTCACATGAAGTGATTCGAAATCAATACCTTTTACGCAATAACCTCTCTAAAGATATTTTGGTGACCAATTTGTGTTCATTCTTGATGCGCCCAACTAGCGCATTGAATCGT